>JAKGSA010000031.1:141780-210822 GCA_033558755.1 Philaethria dido | reverse complement strand
AAAAATCGACCTTACCTTCGATATTTCTCCTTTTTAGATTCAACCGGCATCAATACCGGTTCTGTGGACTTTGATATACACCATTCGTTCACTGCACTCACAGTAAGAAATTCTGTATCTGGTGCGTGGCACACCTCCGAGCCAAACTCGTCGGAAGATACTGTAATACTATCATACTTCTGGTATGGGACCATGTCGAGAGATGATATGGACTTGATGCTAACATTGTCAAAATTACTTTGTTCCTCGGAAACACCAGATAGATTGTCCCCTTCATCGCTCTCATAATCGTTAATCAAAGTGTCTGTAGATTGATCTGTCGATAACGTATCTGCCCTACCATCGTCAACATTAACCACATATTCTTCGCCAGATTCAATTTTTTCACTATCCGTTGAATCATCACTACTGCTTTCAGTTGAAGAAGAAGATTCCATATTTGTATTAATTTTCGTTTCTTCTTCGTTATCCGAGGGCTCTGATAACTTTAACCTAAGCAATTTTTCTAAATCACTTTGTTTGACACCATAAGACCAATGGGTTTCTCCTACTCGTACTTGACCTCCAATTGACGATTTTCTTCGTATGACAGGAGGTTGCCTAGAGCGTCGAAGGACAACAGGTGATGAGGACGGAGTGGTAAAAGAGTATCGCCTTTCAAGTGTTACAGGCTCTTCGGGAGCTGGTGACTTACTACATAAAGAGGAATTGTCATTAAACGGTTCTGGTGGAGGCGGTGCTCGCCTATGAGGTTTTAAGGAACATGATTTTCTATCAGATACAAAACCCGAGGAGCTCGATTCACAACTTATTTCCGAGACATTTGATAATATAGAATTCACAGATACATTAGAATTCCTGTCTTGAGATTTAGGCACTGGTGAAAGATGCTGCAATGGAAGTTGTAAACAATTTGTAATATTATTTAAACTACCTAACGCAATGTCCCTGGTACGTTCGAGGGACTCGCTAGAACCATTGAAACTGATACCAGTTTTTTCAAAACGAAGTATCATGTCTTTAACACTAGTTTTGTCCTTTCTTAACTCAACTTCATCGTCATCAGAAACGGGCCCGTAAGAAGACTCGTCATTAAAACGGTTTCTGAGGTCTTCCCGCGACATTATAACACCTGCACGTTCAGGTATTGCACAAACACCAAGAAAATTGTGGAAACGTACACATATCAACGCGTAACGTAACTGCGCACTGACAACACGCGCTCACTTTGATAACTAAACACGACTACGGACGAACAGAGCGGCGGCGCTCGCGCCCCTTCACGCTGCCCGCAGACCGCAGCTACGTCAGACCAGCTAAAGTAGTATACGATAGAAGAGCTAAAGTATAATATCATAAATCGTTACCCAAATAATAAGAACTGTGATAGTGATAAGCGATTGTAACGCTATTAGAATATTTGTTGCCTCGATAATAAAATATAACAGAGGGAACTATTTTATCATACAACGATTGTGTTTTACCTGATATATAAATTAATTGTGTATGAGTCTTCCAACATGAAAATAAGTTATTATTATTACATATTAAAATATTATGTATTAATGTTGGTTTTTAAATTTTATTTATTATTCAAAAGCTATGTATTAAAATATGATTTGTATATGAAGGAGTAGAGGAAAAAGAAAGAGCTCAAATAAAAAATATATATGTCTCTGCAGCTGTCTACAGGCGCATGTGGCTGCAATGAGTTTATTGACATAGGACCGTGAGATACTACAAGAAGTACTTGAAAACTTAGAAATGCATACATTAAATGATATATAACTTGTATTTTTTTAAATAAATACCAATCATCAATTAGGCGGAAAGTGGAGAACGGAGTGTCTTAACACTAGGTTCACTCTGCCTACCCTGCTATATGCGGCATACAGCGTGAAGCTATGTATGTATGTCATATAAATATCTATAAAAAGATAAAGACGATGAGTCATTTACTCAAAAATTTGATCCTTACCAACAATTACCTATTACCTCAATGACTCCTGTAGTGAACGAATAGCCATAACGTTATCTATAACGGAATATGATAAATTCTTTGTTTGTAGCTTTCGTACAGCCATAATTTTCACATCAATGTCATATGACATAAGGCATTAAAGCGCGATGGATTGGAATTCCAATTTGGTAGAACAAAATGTTTCAATTTAAAATAAAATTATAGACAAAGTGTGGCATTGATACCCTGTACCCAATATATTTATATTTATAAACAAATGACTAGCAGAAGTCGATTTACCAACAAATTCAAACTGCCCAGTTGGCACAATAGTGATAAATTTGAAGATAAATTAATATAAGTATATTTACTTGGTGACCGTAAGTACTACAAGTTCATTGATCTTTCGTTTCGTAAAACCCTATTTTTCCCGTTCTTTTACGAATTTCGGAAAAATCTCTTCTAGTGGTCCCCTACACATTTTGCGGCTGAGTGTTATCTGTCAGTCAGGAAGAGATTTATAAATATTGATTATTTAAATATGAACTGTTGACATAATTGTCTACATTATATAACTTCTTATAGATTAAAAATAAATATGGATAGATCATATAAATATATGAAGATAAATATAAAATTAAAATACAAAATAAATGACAAAAAGTCAAAATTAACACTTTATATGTTATATAGGTACAATATCATTAAGTCATTTTGATATTTTTGGGAAGGTCATCCCACAATGAACAATAAAGCTTGCATTGGTATATTCAATCATCCGGTCTAAAGGAATCGTCGGAACAGAGACGCTTTTTACGAATCTAACATTCGTTATAACTCACTATTTCCTTTTTGAAACTATCTGATAGTCACTAAACCCCTAATAAAATAAAAGTAGAATCTACATGAAGTAGGTATCTACAAATCTATTTAATCTATTTATTATCTTACAAATATGTTGAAATAAGTTCGTAATAAAATTGTAATTGATATGTGTATATCTATTTGATGAATAAACGCAGCTATGTTATAAAAAAATAAAGATAAAATATTTTAAATAAGTATAGCTTTCACTTTTAAATTAACGTACAGCTACCTGCCTCATTATGTAATATTCTATTTATATCTCCTTATTTTGTGCATAACAAAGAAAATTGCAAAAGAATAAAATAATACTGTTCTAAAACAAAAAAAAAATTGTGATAATTATTTTGTAATAATTTCGTGGGTTTTATCCGGTGTTGTCCTAGTCCCCCGTCCTGGAAAGGAAATCAGGTCCATACTGTTAAAATATTGTATTCTCACCGAATCGCCGAATCACTGACGCGTGGGCAATTTTTCAGGTAAGAAGTGGGTTTAATAAATGTTGCAAAATTTGCTGGAATTGATAAAACATAGTAAGGAATTATAAATAAATATTTGTCTAAATTAAACAAGACTAAAAACTCCATCAATGTTCAATTAGCAATTTTTGCTTGATGCGCATAGAAACATACAGATTCCTTGTCGTATAGGCTCTATGAAGACCCCCTCATATATTTTTGTACAAATATATATAGATTAGGTACAGTGAGACGAAGGCATTTGCACAAAAAAATGTTAAAAAAAATATGATGAGGAGTAACTTTTCTTTAACTTTTTCTTTTCTTGCCAGTGTAAACAGATTTTATGAAAGATTGTACATATCAATGGCGTCCATACAACTCGATTCGTAACGGCTTGCCTATCTTTTCAAAGTACAAGTATGGGAGCTCGAAAAAATAAAGTTAAACAGGGAGCTAAACAAAAATAAACAAAGATCACCAGGACAATATTGGGCATAAAATTGTAAAAAAACAAGCCTTGACATCTTATAGACCTAAAAAAAAAAGTGTCATCGCCAAAATTCGATAGTGAAATTACTCAATACCTTTATATCCTATATCGGTTTCCCTAAATACGAGTATATCGGCTTCCCTACAAATTACCGGCTTCCCTAAATATATATATATGCCGGCTTCTATAAATATACATCGGCTCCCCTTAATTTACCGGCTTGCCTAACTAAAATTTTCACCCCTCGCCACTGGTACACATACACATTAAAACGTATTAAATACATACAAATTAAAACTTTCGCTGTACACATGATTCCAAGACAAAAACTAATTTATTAAATTCTATCATTAAAGACTAATTTACAACAAAGGGATTGTTCAAATGCAATGACACGTCATAATTTCCTATTAAAATTTGGTGAATCCACTCCATGTGTGATCTACTACGTATACCACTAATTATTACACCTCAATTAACTAATTATATAATCTCTTAATAGCTTTAACCGCGGTATTCCTAAGCAATAACGGTAATGAATATTAATATATTAAGCTATGTAGCACATTCCTAGTGAAAAGGGTGTAAATATGTTTTATAAGTGTGATCGATCGCCGATTCAAATCTTGTGTGCTCTCAACTTGATGTAAAAATGGAAAAAATGAATTAGTTAACGTTATTTAATATTTCAGTCACTATTTTGTTAAATAAGGTATTAAATACTAATATAAGTATGAGTATATAAAATATTTAAATTCCCACGTTACTGGTTGGTAAAGCTTTATCATAGTAATTTACATAAAAAACGATTATATACCTATAACAATGCAATTATATAAATGTTAACTCTGAAACCGTGAAGTAAGTAACCATTCACTTGAACGTTACGAGTATATAAATGGAAGGAAATTTTTTTTTTTTTTTCGAATGGATACACATGCTGTTGACCCTAGCGGTCTTTACAGCGACACCGGGGGGGGTGAGGGAAGAGGGTGCTCAGTCCCTGCGAAATGCAAGCACTAACTGGCTGCTTGAGAGGATGCCGACAGGCGCAAGGGCGCCCCCTGCGGGACTAGGACCTCGGCTTGCGCGAGTCGTGCGGGCGGGGGATGGAAGGAAAATGGAGAACCGAGAGCTTTAACACACCCTCTTTCCCTCCGTCTCTCTCTCTTTCCGTCCACCAAGACGATGCGCGTACGATATAAAAAAAATCTTATACAACTTGATGACGTAACGATGAATACGCGTCCTCAAATCAATATAAAGTATTATAAATGTGACTGAAAACTTTTCATTCGAATGGGTAAGGGCATTCTCAAAAATCTTTAAAGTTTTTTTAGCCCCCTACTGATTTAGCAACTCGAATTCGAAGGTTACTTTTATACTAATAGTATAATTTATGGATTGTTGTTTTCTTTAATCGATTACATATTGTTGTTTTCTTTAATCGATTACATATTGTTGTTTTCTAAAATAGTATAATAGTATAGGTATATTAATTAAAATATTATTCATTCACCGGTATTACTAACAAAACTTAGTGGTGTAGGTTTTGAGGAACATTAAATAATCCACGCGCAAATTTCCGCATGGTATCACATACATCGTATCATATTCCATATAAACCTTAATGTTTTTCAGAGAACGCCTTTGTGTTTTTATTCACTTTCACGTATCTGCCGCATTTATATAAATAAGTAAAGACTTCATCGTTATTGCATCAGTAGGCGAAATATTCTTTTTTTGCTTCGCGCTGTATCCCGCATATAGCAGGGTAGGCAGAGGGAACCTAAGAACCTAGTGTTAAGACACTCCGTTCCCCACTTTCTGCCGAGTTGAGCCATTGCATTGCTGAGTGGCGAAACTTTGCCTTGTTACCAAACCCCGAAAAAGAAAATACTAAACTTTTACATTTCCTGGAGTGGGAATCAAACCCATAACCTGTCGCGTATACAGTCGCACGATTGTGCCTCTGCGCCACGACCGGCGCCAAAATAAAATTAATTTATTATATATATATAGAGATAGCCTGTACTTAAATATTAGCTTAGCGCAATGGGATAAACTCTATCCGTAAGCTCGATTATTTGTGAGACACTTGGAGAAATTATCTTTTTTAAATTTTTTTTAATTTTCTCCGCTCTAGTAGAACAAGCACAGCCTTCAGGTTCCCTGGTACCCTGCTATGAAAAGAACACATAAAATATTCAATTTGTGATATATAACATATATATTCTTTCTGTATTTAATGCAGTGATCGGATGCTGTCACAGTAGCTTTAATTACTTACCAATAAATAAATGTCATGTTCTATGCAACCATATTGTTTCAATTAAAATTATAAAAAATTTTAGTCATTGGATTTCTTATAAAAAAAGAAACAATGCACGTTTTCTACATGAATTATAAATGAAATGCAGAAAAACTCTAGAAATACAATAGATATCTACTTATGGTTCTTTTGTGAAAGAATCATAAAATTCAGCACATAATAAACAATAAGTATTCTTCGGTTTCATTGAATAACTACAATAAAATATATTTTTTATTAAGTTTAAAACTTAGATGCGAGGTGACAGATATTCTGCGCTGAATGTAATTGTCTTTGTTCTGATACAGGCGCGTTGGTATGAGAGACTAATAAAATATTTTTGTAAATTTATTTATTTTCCATAAACGCAACCAAATCAGAAATTCTTGTTAACTTCGGATTTATTACCTTTTATTTTGAATTACGCTAATCTATTGTCAATTTTAACTATATTCTAATTGCCATTTTCATTGGCCTCCCGACAGATGATGACAGAAGGCGAACAGGCTCTTTTGCTGAATGAAAGCTGTTGTTTATGAGGAGAGGCGACTGCAAGTGGACGTTTTTATTATAAAGCTTTTATATAACTATAAATTTTGGGACGAAATTGGATTGAAAATTAAGATTAACAAAAAATTCTTCAAATTATGTAAAAGCATTAGCACTTCTGAATTAGTTACTTAGGACCTTGAAATAAGATTTGAGGTTATCAGGAAGTGTTAGCCTTATAATTCTAAAATTAGGAAAGTTAATTCTTAGTTAATGGTAACCATTAGTTGAGATATTTTGATTGAAATAGATTTGAATAAGATTGTTATTAATACTAAATACTTCGTCTCAGATTTGACGAAAAATATACTAGTGTATATTTTTCGTTGAAATATCTTACTAAAGAACTAAATAGGGACGATTGTGAGGCCGAGTTAGAGACTCTACTCTCAATATGAGGAAGATAGTGACCTCATTCTAGCTCGGCCGGTGACCACAAAAATGTAGAGATTTTGTAGTAAGTCGCGGCAAAAAGTAGTTCTACTTGTACCTGGTTAAAAGTAACCTAGGTAAAAGTAATAACTTTGAATTAACGTTTTATTAAACTTTCCCAAATCCAACAATACAATTGTTAATAAAGTTATTAAATGGCTTGCTTCATTTCATTGAATATGTTGGCTTAAAGAAAAATATTATCTTTTTATGTGTATTATAGGACAATATAAAAAGAAAAAATGTTGCAATCAATTCAGGTCCGTAAGACAGTACGGGTAAAGGTGTCACAAGAATTCTCACGAATACAGAAAGGCTAAATTAAAAAAATAAAATAATTAGATAAGTTACCGCTTTTCCTTCTATTTCACCGATTCATATTAAAAAATACATTCTATTGTGTGATTGAAATTTTTACTATTAGCTTTATGTCTATATAATAGCACTTATTTTTAATTTTTTGGCATGCTTTTGAAAAAGGAATTTTCAATTTAAAAAGCTATATTTTAATGGGTCAAACATAACTTGAAGCACTAGATATCTATCTAGTGGATTTCACTGGCAGCTTGACTTACTGGATTTTATATAGTAAAAAGAAATAAAAAGTTTTGTATTGTTAATACATCACATAAAATAATATGAAGGAAATACAACGACATCCTATTAGATATATGGAGTACTACATAACGAAATGTAGATTAGTTACCATTAAACAGTATTCAAGCATAAAAGATGGCGCCAAAGAGTGATTCAAATTTTGCGTTTCTTTAATAACTATAGACAATATAGTATTATAAAAAAGTACTTTATTTGATATAATAACCATACTTTGTGTATCTACAAGTCATTCTGGGAAAACTTTACATACATAAATTTTTAAAAATCTTTAATTATACATAAATATCCATTCTACTGATTTGTTTATCATGTCTAAAACTTTTATACAGCCAGCTAAGCGTTTATATATAATGCAGATATTCCTCCCGCTAATATATTAAAAATTCTTCTATTTTACATATTTTTATGTTTTATAATCCAATGCTTATAATATATATATATATATATATATATATATATATATATATATAACTGCTGCTGCTTATATAACAACCTACCACCCTATATGCCCTATATATATATATATATATATATATATATATATAACTCTTTCTATATATATATATATATATAACCCTATATATATATATACAATTTAAATTGCATTAAGAAATGTATTTTTTTTTTTGCTAAAATATTTCAAACCTTGGATTTTTGGTTTATTTTGCTTAAAATATCATTATTATCATTTAATCAGTCTAATTTTAATAATATATACTAAATTACTAAAAATGCTGAAGAAAATTATTGATTAAGTCATCGTTAACTAAAAACGCTCAAATGAAACACGTGTACCAGATAATTTTTTATTTATTGAAAAATATTTTAACATGATAAATTGAACCAAAAAAGTATCCGTGTATAAGTATGTGAAAAGCCCTCTTTGTATTGTGTAAATCAATAACTAAACTAATCGACTTCTAATTTTCTAAAGGATCCTTCTACACCAAATAGGGTAGAACTAGTTTTTGGTATACCCAATCTCAGTGACTCATTCGAGCATTCCTCTTCCTGTTGCAAGAACCAATCTTTATAACTCTCCACTTTGGTTTTCCATGAAACTGAAAAATGTAAACAAATGACAATATTCTTTTTAAATATTTTTTCTGTGTTTTATAGTTTTAAAACAATCTTTGCTCATTTTTTTTTTATTTTTTTTTATTTATACTTATTTATTTATTTGGTCAAATAAAGAAAACATATACTTTATTACTATATACTTAATTACATTTAATTCATTTAAATGCTTTATTATACAGTTTTATGATATTATATTATATATTATGCATATATTTTTACTTATACGCTCATTTTATGTACATGACTAAGTATTTAATTTTTGTCAAGGTAGTTATTTCTTATTATTTATATTATTTACCACATATTTCTTCTAGCGAAGCGCCCTCCCCGCCGTATTCAGGAGGTATCATTTCCTTAGATAAGACATCACATACTACTTCTTTTTTGGAAATTACATGAATCTGCAAAAAAATATATGTCAAATAAATAGCAACTATCACTTGTGTAATCAATAATAAATACATAAATGTATGAACGATGCCATCAAGATGCAATTAGAAAGTCCGATTCTACACCTGATAGTTGTTGGTACCATCCACATTTCGTGGTAGAGACGCCAACAAAATTGTATTGTACCGATAAATCGCACAGGTATATTTTTTATATTTCTACTGTTTATAATAAATATTTGCCGATGTATTACATTAGTACGTTATAATGTAATTAAAATTTAATCGTTAAAAATATAAAACAAACCAACTATGTTATAAAACGGAGAATACAATATATCAAGCGTATCAACTTTGTATGTCCAAAATATCGTAGGTATTAAAAATCATGTCGTGTTGAAACAATGTTACTATAAAAACATCTCTTCTAGGAGGAATATAAATATATTAAATTTTTTTCATTTCCAATTCTGGTTAGATTAAGGTTCTGGTTAATTTAATATGTCCCTATCCAAAAAACTTACTCGATTCCTCAGTTTTGGTGATAATAGACTCTTAAATAAGGCAAACGCAGTTTCGAACGCAGGTGACTCCTTCGATAGCAATATATAGTTGTCTTTCATTCGCAGAGGCAAGGATTTCTCGATACTAAGAACAATTTTCTTAGCCAAAGCTGGAGTCCATTGTAAGAAAGAACCAATTCCAGTACCATGCATATCTGTTAAGGCGCTCTAAATAGAAATGAATTAAGTAAGCGTTATTAATTTTGTAGTAATTAACGAATCACTTAGAAATAATTTAGGTATTTTATTTTTATTATTTTAAAATAAATGAGTTTTCGTTTGATATTAATAATAATTAATACATAACAATATATTCGTTATTATATTAATTTTGGGAGTGGTCGTGAGATTCGGTCGTGAATAAATTGCAAATAAACAATTAACATAGTTTTTTGTGCCAACAACTTATTAGAAAACAAAAATATGCTGGTAACGTGCTGGTGTGTGAATGAATATTCTACATCTATAAAGTTTCATTTCCATTGCTATAACAATATTTTTGTTAATAAGCGGATTTGCACTTTATAAAATGTAATACTTGTATATACATATATTGACATAAAGCCATCATAGTACAGTGGGACAATGAACATTATAGTTGTAGGTTAGTAGAGGAAATGATTATATTTATATTATTTTGAAAGACAAGGAGCATGACTTTGCATGTCACGCTTTGTCGAGGGGAATTTCTATGGGAAAAAACATTTTTATTGATAACGGACGGCAAACGAGCAGAAGGACCACCTGATGGTAAGTGGTTACCTTCGCTCATAGACATCTACAACACCAGAGATGTTGTAGATGCGTTGCCAACCTAGAGGATACTGATGGAAGGGGGGACAATGTAGTAGTCCACTATCAGAACCACCACATTTTGGGGAAAGGATGGGTGGGAAAGGGTAAAATCTGGCTTACATGCCAACGAACCGGAACACATCATTAGATATTTGGCGGTTTGTCTTTGACATGATAGTGGTCGCGAGCCAGTCGGAGGACGAACCTCCTACCACCTAAACACATAAAGCTTATATTAAGTAAAAACTAAATTTACTTTATCAATAGATGTATTATATATCTCACCTCTCCACAAATAAGGTAACTGTCATCTTCTAACATGAGTATTTCCAATGTCATAAAAACTATTTTCATTAGATCAATCATTTTGTGTTCCGAAGGATTAAAGAGTCCAAATCTAGACAATATAATTGTGCTCGAACATTCTTTGCTAAGTGGTAAAATAATTCTGAAACAATGTTGAATAAGAATATAACAATTGTGATATCTTGCGTATAGAAATATGGCTTAATAAAAATGAAGTAATGAACTATATGTTTATATTGTTAAATTATATATTTAAAATTAAATAACTTATACACCGACGCGATAAAATAACTTTAAGGAATTATTTGACTTTACTCATGAATTCATGACTCATGAGTCATGACAGAACGTTTTTAAGCAGCAGCTGAGTTTGATTAGCTTGAAAATTTTTCTACGTGTCCGGATCCAATAACAATACAATTATGTTCATAACATGAACCTGATGGCCAGAACAACTAAAATAACGAGAAAATACTTCAAAGCGTGGTTTTTTTAGTTCATTAAAACGATTTTGTTAACTTCCATCCAATTTAGGAAAAGCTTGCAATCCTATTTTGATCCACTTTTAGCCTTTCGATTTTCTTGAAAAAAACATTGTTAATGACACCTCCCAACCTTCTCCTTTTTAAAAAAACTCCTGTTCACATTGAACAATGTGAACAGGAGTGGCAGATTTATCTCATTTATTTGATTTATGATCATCAGCTCCATATTTTTGCTAAATAGTAACCATTGTGTGTTTTTATTAATTAATACATAATTTATCGTGGCAAATTAAATGCTTATTTTTTGTCAACACAAAAACAAACAACTACCAGAGCCATTAATGACGACCTTGTAAAGATACTAACAATTATTGTACGAGTATCTTCATTATACCTATATATAAATTTAAAGTACTTTGTACTTGTTTATAATTTCCACTAAATTTATATGCTTTTTTATAGACTATCTTTATTGGTTCATGTGTCATATGTATGGCATGGTATAGCATATGAAATGAAATGACCAGGACGAATAGTAGTCACATATTCTGTATAATATAAGAAATCATTACTTACCCTAATTTAAGCAACTTTTGCAAGATAGGGTCAAAGGGATTTCGATACCTATAGATCTCTGGCACCACACTTCTTAAGGTATAAAACATGTCTAATTTTTCTTTACTCCTTTCCAGACTATGTTTATTTCCTCTTAAAAAGGCTAATAGAAGCTGGTCCGCTAAAAATATTATAATTTATATTTTTAAGCTTGTGCATCAATACTTAACTTACAATTGTAAAAAAAGCAGGTTATTATTTATGCTATAAAATATGTATATTTAATTATTCCCAGTAACATTGTTATTAAATTTCTATAGTCAGTTTTGAATGTGACCTATTGTACCACCAATAAAAAGTTATTACACCTGTATGTGGCAAGCGTAAGGGTTTTTAGACAGCATAGTAACAATTTTTTTTATTCTTCATAATTTTACATTTTTTTAAGTCTGTAAAAGTCACTGAACTATATAAAGATTATAAGTCTATTAGTAAAATTTCTGTAAAAGCCAGGTACATATTTATCTTGCTTATGACGCTATGGTAGTGAAGATGGGACAAAGTCGATTTAAATTTTTCAAATATTGAGTTCTAGCACTAACACGCAGTCTTTAAACAGGTGAAAAGTTAAGAATGATGGTTCACCAGTTGTCAGTCACTACCCTCTTCAAAAAATATTTAAAATTAAAATTTTCTAACCTACTGGAAAATTAATAGCGTGAAATGGATAATGCGGTGAAAACAGAACAAAAGACTGTTTTACTTTCCTTTTTTGTTTTGAAAAGATGAAACTAATGCTTATAATTAACGTACTGACAAAATAAGAAATGAAGGACTACCCTAACAATTTGGAAATAAAAACTCACAAGGTTTCACTGCTTGTAGATGTGGTTGTTTTGCTAGCCATTCCCTGAGTGCAAGGATATCAGACTCAATTCTATTTGGTTGCTCATTTAACTCTTTCTCAGCTACTTCCTGAAGTGATGGAGGAATAGGTCTTATCATTGTTTAACTGAAATATATAATAAGAACTAAAATAACATTATTAGGAAAAAATGCATACATTATATATTCGAATACTTCACCTATCATCTAATCTACACACCAAATAACCATATATCAAAGTACACAAACTACAAAATCACGCAGAAGGAGGGAGGAGACAGAGATAAAGGGGAATCTATATATCCTTTTTCACCAGAGGAAACTTTGGGACGGGATATATTGATACCGTGCTCGACGACAAAGTCGAGTTTCGTCAAATCGAATACAAATGCGACGGATTTAAAATATGATATAATTATTTATGTATTATAAACATTAAATTGCTTGTGAAAAAATAAATATAATTATGAAGTTCTTTATTATATAGCCTTCATTTTTACAAAGTTTTCCACTTTGTAGTCGTTTTGAAAAAGTTTAAGCTATCAGTGTTTTTCAATGTCTTACTAGCATGTAATTTTATATATTTATATTTAATTTCAACATTACCACTTAAAATATATTCATTAATATGAAAAAATGTGTTTAAGAGAAGAAACCAATCTTTGAAGAATATATAAATAACAATTACTTCCTTAAATTGTGAGAAACGGTCTGTATGGGCACCATAAAGAATGGCTTGATGAAACATAAATAAAAAAGATATATAATGCAAGAATGTGGGCCAGGACACATTGACCTTCAGAACACAGAGTCCGACGGTTTTTGATACTGCCGGTTAGCATAGAACTTTTGGAGTTAAGGACAGAGGACGAAACAACGACGCATAAGTTTGGCTGTCCGTTCCCAACAACAAAAACTTTAAAGGTGGAGTTATCTAAGTCAAATTAAATTATATTTAAGCTTTGTAAATATATATGTTTGAAATGAGTAGTATGAATGTTAGAAAAAGGAGAAAAGAATAATATTGCTATATATACACCATATTATACGTGCATATATATGCAGTATTCAGAAAAAACTCAATCATTACTTTATTTAATAGTCCTAATTTATTAAAACACAATTCTTTTTACATTTCTATATTAATTCTATATGCTTAATTCTATATACAAAAGATATCTTCGTGTCATATCTTCAAGAGTGTATAATAAGGAATAAAATTCGTGAGAATGAGAAGAGTATTTTTATTTAAAATGTGCAATTTAAACTTAAATACTTAAATTTATTATTATATATATATATATATATATATATATATATATATATAAATAATATAATATAATAATCTAATACTAATGAATAATAAAAATAATTTTATATTTGTTTACCTAATTGATATTTTATAATATTTATTTATTTTTATAAAAAAGAAACATTAAGGAACCTCAACCCATAAACTTATGCGCGTGTCCAAACAACTATTCTATGAGATATATTAAAAATTTAATCAAATTAAGTACTAAGCGTTTAACAAGAATAAATATTACTTACATATATATTAACAAAAGAGCTGCGGATCCTGATGAAAATCCTTTAACTCTAATCACGATTGTTCTTGGGCACTAATTATAATATTTATAATTATTTTGGCGGTTCATGTGTTACCGCACAGCTACTTCATGTGCATATGCAGATTTACCAGTTAACGACGTTTATATATGTATTATGTTTGTATATATAATACAGAAAAGACACATTGTATTCGATTCCTTTTAACACGCTTATTAGCTTCATTTGTCTATCTATTTAATGACTCAATTTATTAATGACTTAATAATTAAGCACATAGTGTTATTTAGCTTATATGCAATATTTATATATAGGAGTACAAATAAGTCCGTTCCGTTTTATTGTAGATGGCGCGGCACGGAGTTTCGGTTAGCTTTCGCAGATGATAACCGGCTAAAAAAATTGTTTGGACATTCAAGAACACCATAACCTATTAATATTACTGATTTTATATTGGTAAAATATAATTTTTATAAGTTGAAAATGTCAAAATTTGAGCCAAGAGATCGTCATTTGCGGGAAATATTACTTTACTTCTTTAATTTAAAGAAATCTGCTGCTGGAGTATAAATTGCTCGTAGAAGCATATGGTGAGGGTGTTTTGAGTGAGAGAACGTGTCGAGAGTGGTTTCAAAAGTTTAAAAACGGTGATTTCGACGTAGAAGACAAAGATCCATGCCAGTGGAAGGCCAAAAATCAAGGATGCAGGGTGGAGGAATTATTGGAGAATATTCATCTCAAACACAAGAAAGAACTTGCTCTAACATTGAAGTCACTCAGCAAGCAGTTTCACATCGTTTAAAATCATTAGGAATGATTCATAAACAAAAATTGGGTTCCGTACGAATTAAAGCCGAGATATTGAACGCCGACTATGCTTAAGTGAAATGCTGCTAGCTAGACATAAAGGGTTTTTGTCGTATCATAACTGGTGATGATCAAAGATAAAAATCATGGGGATTACCTGGTCACATTCAGCATCAACAGCGACCGAATATTCACGGAAAAAAAACTTATGCTGTGTATTTGGTGGGATCAGCTAGATGTAGTGTATTATGAGTTGCTTAATCCGAGCAGAAACAATTACTGGAGCCCTCCTATCGAACACAATTGATGAGATTGAGCCGAGTTCTGAAGGAAAAACGCCCTCAATACTACTCTAGACACGAAAAATTATTATTCTGCATGACAATGCTCGTCCACATGTTGCAGCTCTCCGTGAAAAATGCCCAGAAACACTTGATTGAAATGTTACCCCACCCGCCGGTTTCACCAGACAGCATTGCACCGTCCGCATCTCCTCGTCCGTATCACCTGTTCCGGTCCATGGCACATGATCTGACGGCGAAGCAGTTCACATCTTATGAGGATACCAAAAGTGGGTTGATTCTGGATAGCTCAAAGACAAGGAGTTCTTCACGTGGGATTCGAATGCTGCCTGAAAGAGAGGGAAAAAGTGGTTGCAAGTGATGGGCAATATTTTAAATAAATTTATATTAGCGTTCTTCTCCAATAAATAATTTAATTTGTATTAAAAACGGCGGAATCTTATTTATTACTCCTAATAATACAATAGAAAATTAATTAAAAAAAAATAACACAGAGCATTTTACACAGATAAGGCAAGTAAGTCATAAGTAAAAGTTCAAATCAATATATATATTTTTTATTAAAGCAATTTCATATATAATCTTGAAGTTATTTCTTAATGGTACAAACAATAACAATACATAAGGAATTGTAAATAAAGTAGAATAACATAAAACCAGATAGTGACTTATTATTATTTTTTAATTTATTTTTTTTTAAAACTACATTTAATCAATATCTAGCTTGAAGGAACCTTGATCTGTGAAATCAAATTAGTTTTGTTAATTCATGCCGTTCATCAGTTCCAAATTGCATTTCTTCTTCAAATCTCGGACGATGTTCCTTATTTATTTGCCCAGTATTCTAGTAATAAATCAAAAATTTAGCAGATCTTACATTTACAGAATTGTGCAGGAGTAAAGCTACAGCTTCTTATCTTATCTTTTATCTAACCATGCACAGGTTATGAAATATTTCAATACGTACACATGGCGTTTTATAAGGACTTATGGTGCAAATCAATTAAAGTACAATGACTTTGAAAACTTGCCTGCAAAAAAAAAGAATATTTCATCTTTATAATTTACAAACATGCAACTAAGATATTCGATTCTTAAAATAAAACTGGATAAACATAATTACCAGAGAGAGATTACCAATTACCAGAGGCACAATTTCTCTAGATTATAATTGTTAAACAGTGTTTAACATTTCTAAAATTATACTTTTACGGCTTAAATATTTTACCAGGGATACGAGTATTATAAATGTTTCCGAGGACATTTATGTGTCTTACAAAGTTATGGTTAACGTAATTTTGGCAAGACATAAAAATATATTCAAAGGAGCTTGTCGTAGCCTTGAACCGGTGCCGTAAAGGCTATAAATTTTCTTTCTTTACAGCATTTGAGATACTGTTAAATATAATTATAACTCGTATTTAATTTTCTTGGCACACATATTTTAAAAAGAAAAAGGTATAAATTTTTTAAAGTAAGCCCATATTAAAAACCAACATTAGAGAAGCAAATTAAAATATATATACCCTAATGCTTTTCTGTACCGCCTTCGCCGCCATATTCCTTAAGTTACGTCTTTTGGTATAAATTTCAGTAATTCGTCATTAGATTTGTATTTTGAGCTAAAAATAAATAAAACTGTTTGAGAGAATGCAAGAGCTTCTTGTTTTTTTTTTTATTATTTTGAGAAAATTCAAAGGTTAGGTGCAAAGGTTAGACTACATATTTAAAAAAATGGAGACCTTTAACCAATATTTTTTATTTAAAACAATGAAATAAACAATATGATATATCATAACAAATAAAAATATTGTAATTTTAATTGTAATGAAATTTTAACTTACCCTTTCTTTTGCTTTATCATTCAGAAATCCGGAAATAAGCTTAAAAATAACTTCAATACCAGATGGTACATTTACATGATGACTTCCTTTTAAGCGTAGGGGTAATGAATCCTAAAATCCAAAAGCAAAACAAAAAATACATATATACAGTGTTCAAAACTCAATCACTTTCAAGATGAAATTGGTATATACTTCCTATAGTTGTATGTAGATCATACTATAACTATAGGTTCTTTGTTGTAAGCTATCAATTTTTATTTATGTTATTAAAAATGAAAAGACGAATGATGATTTACTTTTTTTCACTTTTTCTGCACCCAGTACCTACTCATTAAAATATAGCGTGTCGCACCAATCAACTTTGCCATCGTCACACTTTGTGGAATATATTTTTTACCAAATGGAATAACAAACTCATATACGTCACATTCAAACTCCAAATTGCATCTTTTGGAGTGGTATAATGAAAGTACCATAATCCGCGTTTAGAGCACAAGGTTACGTTTTGAATATTATTAATCATTATTACGATTCTTAAGTTAATATATACATTGAATATTATAAGAGCATAAATTTATATATGACATAATTGAATCGGTGAGTGCAGAAACAAAGTAAGTCCGGATTTTAAAATTTTGCAGGAGGGAGAAAAAAGTGTATAACTTGCCTTTCTAAGCTAATTTAAATCGATTACGATTTTTTGCATTTTTTGTGAATTATCAGAAACAACGGTTTCTGCACTCACCTATTCAATAAGGTTGTTTCTGTGCTACGCATCGCACTCACTCTATATTTGTTTTTTTTAAGGGGTTAGGTGGGTTTTGAAAATTTCAAAAAATCTTCTTTTTTTAGAGACTAGTTTTTGTTATCTAGAAAAAAAATAAAATACTTACTTGACTAACAGCCACTAACTTCTTAAGCATGCTTGGATTTGCTTGAGTTAAATGATTTAACGTAACATTTTGGTAATCTACAATAATTTTTGTTCCCATTACAGTTGCCACATCATTTTCGATTACTAAAATCTAAAAACAATATCTCGCTCTTAAATTCAAAAGTACTAAAAAGAAATGGAATTGACTAAAAATGCTTTTAAAACATAAATGTGAAATTGAGAGTCAAGCCCAATATTATTAATAAGTGTATTTGTGGACTACATGAATAATTCGTAGCGCCATAATTATTAGAGAACTGAACTGAACTATAAAATGTATAATATGGCCATATAACCATAAAATTTATTTATAAGTAAATTAATTAATATCTGGGTTTAACATGGCAATTTTTTTATATAAGATATGCAAGAAAAAAAATATCTTTATTTTTCAAATCGTATCGTTCATATCGTCTTTATATTGTACACAATTTTTATATTGCAGAGTTATATTTTGTAGTAAAAACTAGCCTAGCCTAGTCAAATCCTAAAGCTATTCACCTTATCTTATTCTTACTGGACAAGCTCCGTTGTGTCGAAATATATAAAAGGTGTCCCAAAATTAACGCAAGATTTGACTTTGCCGCCATTTGCTATTATATTCATTATTCATTCGCTATTAAAAGACTAAAATGGCATTTTCTATTTAATTCAAATCTTGCGTTAATTTTGGGACAACCTATACATATGCTCCTAACAAAGCTATGTAATTTGAAACGAAATTAATATTATGTTAAGAGTATGAAAAAAATATATACACACAAACCTGGACTAAAAAGTACAAAATACACATAACATCTGCTACACTGTACTTTGAAGGGTCATAGAGTCCTGGTCTTATTAGAATAGCACAAGGCTGGAGATTGGTTTTAGACTGTGGCAGTATTACACATGTTCTGGAATTAGAAAGAAAACTTAAATATAATTTAAAACAAAAAATAGCTCTAAGTGCATATTCTTAAATAGTATTATATAAGAAGTTAACAAATTACAAAAAATCGGACTAATATTTTCTCATTAAATAATATTGCGCAAGACACATAATGTATGAATATAATTATATTACCTTTTTTTTTTTACTTAAAAACTAAAAAAAAATATTTTATTTTAATATTTTGCTCTTGTACAATACAAAGATCAAGGCTTAATTAAATATTTAAAATAATGGAAAATTCTCACAGTCGTTCATTTATTGTACCTATGATCATTAGATTGATTAACGACGATCTTATGAGGTATATCATAACGTCACAGAAAAAATACTATTAGTTTGTTGAGTTAATTTGCTTGAAAATTACACATTTGTGGATCTGATAACTATACGATATTTTCACAGCCCGAACCAGATTCCTTGCCAATGTACGAGAACAATAACATATACTTTATAGTACGTATTTTGTCATTTTCTTTTCCTTAAATAGTTTTTGTAAAAATGTCAGACGTTATACATTTATAGCGTACTGTTAAAAACTCATCTTACCCTAATCTCAAAAAATTTAGATATTCTTTCTCAGTTGGCTTCAAGCGCAGCGTCACTTCAGGGGCAACAGAGCGCAAAGTATAAAACAATTCTACTTTTGCTTTCACGCGCTCCAGGCTAAATTTACAACCTCTTAGCAACGCAACCAGCCACTGATCCTCTATAATGAAAGAAAAAATGTAATATGTCAAGTAGTACCCATAAGAAATATTTATGCCATTTACTGAATTATAGATGTAGTTTTGTAAAAAATAAAAATAAAATCTATTGTTAACAAGATTTTAATATTCTTCATTGAATTTCGCATTCATTAAATATAAAATAATTTTAATCATAACGTACAATATCTGTTGTACTGACAGTTCTGTCATCAGTAACGTAAATATTGTTTTTTTTTTTGTTCCAAAATAATATTAATTTTGATAACGAAATAAGTGATGAAGGGGGCACATATTTCTGCCTGATGTTAGTTACAGCAAAATAGAGGGCAATAAAATAAATCATTTATATACATATTAGTTTTCATATTACCATAAAGTATTTTTTTTATTTGAAAATTTATTAAAATTTGTTGCGCTCTACTTTATACTGTATATCTTGTACAAATATTTTCAAAAAATCCAGTTAAATAAACTAACAAATAACCAATATATTTATATTGTTTCTTGTCAAACGTTCTTGCATAGTAAATTGATAGTAAATTAATGAAAACATTTACCTGTTCTTGCTTTTAAGTGGGGCTGTTTTAATATCCATTCCTTTAAATTTCGCAAATCAGCTTCTATTTGCTTAGGGTTTTCATTTAACTCATTCTTGGCTATTTTTGCCAACTCTGGAGATAATTCACGTATCATTGAAATGCTCTGAAAATTAGAAATGAGTCTATAAATAGGTATTTTTCCCTTTGAGCTGCCTGTAAAAGTGAAATAACATATGTCAACTTTGACTTCACGTAATCATAAAGGTTATGATAAAATTGCATCTCATCATTTGTTTTTGTTACACAAAGATTAATAGACAAGCTAGTACATAATGATAAGAGCTACTAGTGACTATATTTTCATACCTTGTTTACCTATTTAAAAAAGTGGGAATTATCCTTCTTCTTTAAACAACAAAAGGTTCATAGAAAATTACCTGAAAAGAAAATGCCGATACAATCCTAGGTAATTAAAAAACATCTCGAAGACAGATGTAAAACAAATTATAGTAGTGCGTTACCACTTACTATTTCTTTAAAATAACGAATTATACAATATTTACCAATCTATATGCACGCCTCGAAGTTTCAATGCAGCTACACTAGCTGTTTTACAAAAATTTAGCACGAAAATTATCTTTTTAACTCGTTTTCAGCACACTTATCTTTGTCATAAACATAAATAGCTTACTCAGTAAAAATTAAAGTACTGTTATTTGATATTGTCTGCCCGACACCGCGTATCGACTAACATTATATTATCAGTTAAATCTTATCGGTTATTCTATCGCTTTAGCAAGACTTTATTATAGGTTCCCCATATCTGCTATATCTACGTTTGTTTTCGCTAGCAATATTTGAGTGAACACTAAATATTTAAAATATATCATAAGTAAATATAAACATACGTATACAAATAATAATAATATCATATATTAGATCAGATTTTATCCATATAATATTAGTATATTAATTAAATAAAGCACTCACCACTGTATCTTTATAGAAAATAAATTCTTATAATAAACCTCACCTGTTTGGCCGTAGAGGCTGTCTAAAATAATATATTTAGCAGCCTCAATTCATTATTATTTAATTTTTTCCTGTTGACTATACGAATTATGCTGTATAATATGTGCGGTTCCTATTACAGTAATTAATAAGCGTCAAATGTTTTTTGGTCTCTTTTCGTGCAGTGGGCTTTGGCTTTATATTACAAAGTTAGGATATATATATATCTATATTTTTTTTAGTTTCACGCTGTTTCCCGCACATAGCGGTGTAGGCAGAGGGAATCTGAGCACCTAGTGTTAATACACTCCGTTTTACTAAGATTTTTGAGTAAGGATATGAAATTCGTTTTATGCAGACTATGGTAAGTATTTATTGAATAAAAAATACCTTTGTTCGTATAATAACTTGAGTAGCTATATTTTACTATAATTTTAGATAAGGAAGGAATATTTAACATTTTCGCTCTATTTATTTAAATAAAACGAGATTTGCCAGTTTTTAAGCCCATCAACCTTGAAAGAATAAAAAAATGTTCACCATCCCGCTTCTTCTAGTTTAATATTTATAATGTAAAGTTTACATTTAGTTTTAAAATTCAAAAATTTCAGTTTTGTGATCTTACGTAAAAACTATCAAAATTTCATACCCACCCCCTATTATAAAATATGCCTTGGTCGACCTCCTCCCCTCCGTAAATCGTTCGGCACCTTATGTATATAATTACGTAAAAAAATTTTATGTTAGTTATAACTACCGCCTGCGTTTTACATTTGATTTAAATTGATAATCTGCTAATTGCTCCAAACGTTCAATAGGATTACTTTTGTGGTCTAAGATATCAAGAAATGAATTGCTCGAACACAGCAAAGTATCAATATTTAAAAAATAGAATGAAGGTGAAGTATATTTAAAAAAATCTTTTTACATTTACTATACCTTACTAAAATTTTAAATCTAGATGAGACTTGAACCATTACACATCTAAACTTCGAGATTTCATTGAAACATTTTTTTAAATTTATTAGTTTTAAATATCGAATTAAATCAGGATAGTACCTACATATTTCAAGTAACTAAGCGTTTATGGCATATCTTTACATATAATATGTATTATAGAATTGACGCCGAAAAATCGTCACGGCGACGACAAGTATTACTGTCTTGAATTTTTCGTGTTTTGGCGAGCGAAGTGAGAGATATTTATTTAAATATAATAATAATTATAATATATAATAACGCATGATATAAAACCTAACAACTTTAATGCTTCTAAAATGATATATCAAAAAGAGTAGTTCCTCTGCCGTATATATCGTATGTACTTCTTATTTATAATCGTAAATGCACAATCTATAGTTAATAGTTATATGAATAAAACAATTATTGTGACGATGTACGAATTTAATATTTTTCTAAGCAAACGACATGAATGCATTAACCAAATCACAGTTAGCTCTCACACTGTGAACATAAACTTTCCTCTTTGTATATAAACTTTACTGTGTTACTGTGTTAAATATTTTACTAATTTACTACCCTGAAGCGTATACACGGAGATAAGGCTTGGCTCTAAAGTTAAACTTTGTTTTCACATTATTTTGTACCAGATAAACTCTGTTCACTAACGTTTTTTATACATTCGTAATTAATTAAATAATTTTCGTCGTAATATAGTGAACGTATACATACGTAACAACGAACGAACGAACGAACGAACGAACGAACGAACGAACGAACGAACGAACGTATACAACACTGAACCCTTATTTCATGTGATTATTAAAAAAGAATAAATATAAACTTTATTAGCACCGCCATCACACTAACAGAATTAAGCAACTCTCATCTTGATAAGGTGTTCGATAGTAGAGCCAGGTGTGACCCTATCAAGAGCATTTTACACAATCGATGAAATAAAAATGAAATAATCAGTAGTCAGATACCATTTTTAAATTGTACATTTTTCTTAAATCCAAATAATACAGTGTGCTGAATGTAAAAAGAGGGTTTACATATTTTAAACTTTTGTAGCTAAGCTTGAATAGACAATTTTAAGAACTTTTATATCGTTAGCATAAAAAAAATAATGTGATTTTTTTATACATTTTTCTAGTTTACGTATTTAGTGACTATAAAATAACAAAATTATAGTCATCTTAATACTTATAAAATAGATAAAATTTAGACTTATATTTTTATATACCAATACCACCTTTTTTTTTGTTTGGTGGTAGGAGGTTCGTCCTCCGACTGGCTCGCGACCACTATCATGTCAAAGACGAACCGCCAAATAACTAATGATGTGTTCCGGTTCGATGGCATGTAAGCCAGGTTTTCCCCTTTCCTACCCATCTTTTCCCCAAAATGTGGTGGTTCCGATAGCGGACTACTACATTGTCCTCCCCTTCCATCTGTATCCTCTAGGTTGGCAACGCATCTACAACATCTCTGGTTTTGTAGGTGTCCATGGGCGAAGGTAACCACTTACCATCAGGTGGTCCTTCTGCTAGTTTGCCGTCCGTTATCAATAAAAAAAAAAAAAGGACTTATATTTTTATATACCAATACCACCTTTGAGCAAGGTCGGTATATATGAATGTGAAAATCTAAAAATGCATTGTAAGATAAAAATTAAACAGTATTTCTCATAATAATTAGAATAACTAAGTTATGGATAATATTTATTGCAGAACGTATCATGGTAAAATGCGAAAAGGAACATAAAATAAACAAAGAGCGACGTCAAG
The DNA here is from genome assembly GCA_033558755.1 of Philaethria dido. Classification (NCBI taxonomy): domain Eukaryota; kingdom Metazoa; phylum Arthropoda; class Insecta; order Lepidoptera; family Nymphalidae; genus Philaethria; species Philaethria dido. The sequence goes on along the minus strand of JAKGSA010000031.1, from coordinate 186,682 downwards.
TTCAGCTACTCAACACGCAATATCTCGAGTGGTGGTGGAAAGTGGAGAACGGAGTGTCTTGGCTAAGTCCTCAGATTCTCTCTGACTACCACGATATGCGGGAAAAAGCGTGAATATGAAAAAATAGAATATTCTTAATATTTCAAATAAAATAATATTTTATATATTTACATAACATTTTTTACCTTTGAAACAAAATAATAATTTAATATAAAAAAAATTGACACATCAGATAACAACCTTTAGTCTTAATTAAAATTGCGCTATTAATATATAAAGACGTCGAAAATAATCATAAGCAATTCCTTCCTTAATTCATCATTACACTTAGAATTTATACTTCTAAGCATAGGGTTATTGTTATAAATATTATTCTAAGGAGTATTATTTTTAAACTAATCTATTTCTAAACGACCCGACTTTTCGATTATATTAGATCGAGATATGTCGATGCGTTTAGATTCATCACTTCCATATTTAAGATCATCCTCAAAAAATGAACTATATTCTCGCATTTTCTCCTTCCAGTAATCTGTGAACAAATGTTTCAAAAGTTAACGAAATTAAAAAAATATACAAACAAAGCAAACGTTCAAAAATGTACACTGTACTCGACATTCTAATAGCTAACAGACCGTATACATATATTAATTAGAACCATTTCCCATCTTAGACTCTTAGAGAAATATTTTTTAATAATTTCTTTTATAAACATATATTGTATAATTAGTAAATGTGATGATTAGAAAGGAACTTGTCCTAATCGTTTTTTTACTGTCTTAAAAATATATGTGTATTGAACCATATTAGGTTTGCTTTCTAAAATTAAAGTTTCCAATAAAATCTTTCATAGGACATACCAACGCATTCCTGAATACTTTCGCCCGTTCCTCCGTATTCTTCTGGCAAGATATCCTTACATACATGTCTATGTAATGATTCAATATTCTTACCATGCATCATAATCTAAAATTATTTATGTCATATTATGTAAAATTATATCAATAAATAATATATATAAATAAACAAATTTTGAAGCACTATGGTGCTTCAACATTGTTGTGCCTAGCCAAATCTCAGGCCGCACAAGAGGTCAAAATCGAAGTTTGACCAGGTTTCATCCTGTGACTGATGAATATATTTCAGAGTAACCTCAGAGTAACACCGAAAATAAAAACTTCAACTAAGTTACAAAGAGATACTAATTTACTATGTTTTTCTTTCTATTTAAAATTGTTTTTCGAACACACCTCTCTCGCTCGTTTCGCCCAAACGAAGCCATATGCCAACATTTTTGCCATGCCTATATATTTAAAAAAATTTTTTTTATCTTCACGGTACACAGAGTAACATGGTAACATGGTACACAGAGAAACCATATTGAATACCGAACCCACAAGTACTACACCACAGTAGTCTCATATCAACATTTTGGTACAAAATTAGACTTAAAAAAGTCTGACAAGTCAAACGATTTTATAGTTTTGAGTTTGAGTTTGGAATTTTTGTCAGATCTGAGATAGCACTAGAAAACACTTGGAGTGCAGGTGTTACAGTATTTCATATAATAGATCCGAAAATACTCACTCTGTTTCTAGTTTTTTCATTCAGAAATCTTTTAACAATATTGAAGAATGATTCGAAAAATGGCGGAGTATTAAGAAAATGTACAGCTTTAATTCTTATCGGCACAGCTTCCTAAAAAATTTTTAAAAATATATAAAATAAAGATTTAGTTCCCTTGAAGAAAAAAAAATCAAGAAAATCAAAAAAATTACAAATTACCTCATTAGCAGAAACCAAATATCGTAATTGTTTTATCGAAGTTTGCGTGTAATGAGCCAACCTAGTACCAGCTAAGTCAACCACATTGACTGTGCCTGCCACTACTAAATTGTCATCTTCCATAAAACTAATCTGATGAAAATCATACCATCTATTATAAAAATATAAGCATATATATTTATATGCACAATTTTATTTGCACAATTGATAACCTCTTTTCTATAAACCATGTTAGATATAGGTAATTCAAATATTCTAACGAAATTCAACTTTACTGTAAATTTTCATAACAGATATTAGTACTATAGAAATAAAAAATTCATAAGTAAAAATGTTATCCGTACTAAGCATGAATAAGTTACTAAAATAGTTTACCTGTTGTTGCAGAGTTAGGACTGACATCAAATCTATTACAGTGTGATCCTTTGTGTCATATTGGCCGATTCTATACAATATAACTCGGGGATCCTCAGGTCTCTGTGTTTTTCTTAGCATCAATATTGCCCTGTAAATGAAAAATATATTTGGTTAGAAATAAAATATATATAGGTATATAAATAACTATATTTGAAAATATTATTTAACAATTGAAACAATTTAAAGAACGACAACTCAAAATAATATAGAGAACCTTACCCTAAATTAAGAATATCCATTGCCTTAGGTTCAAAATACTTAACACTATATAAATAGGGAGCTTTACTTCTAAAGGAGAAGTAAAGGTCTAATTTTGATTTACTCTGATCTAAACGGAATTTACAACCACGTATAAAAGCTGCCAGCCACTGATCATCTGAAAAAAAAGACAATATTTATATTTCACTGTAATTTTCAGCTGATTACTGCAACCTTATGTTTAAAGTACAAAAAGTAGTCAAATTTGAATAAAATTAATTACCTGTTCTAGCTCTTAAATGAGGTTGTTTCTGAATCCATTGCTTCAAATGGCGAATGTATTCTTCTAGCCGTTTTGGATCTTCATTTAGTTCCAACCGAGCTTTCTCCGCTAGGGCTGCAGTAAGCGGACGAAGCGGCATCTCGCAAAATCTAGAAACATTTCAATAATACTTTTGTGTATCTCTTGATGCTGACGTTATTATACTTTCAAAAACGGTACCCGAACAAACGCGCAAAGACCTAAGTATATGAATCAGAAAGAGAACGGCTACTTAGTCAATAACTGGCGACGTTACTACTTATATTATCACGTTATGTTACAATATTATTTAGACTTATGTAAGTAAAATAATTTAAAATAATAAAATTAAAAGCACCCTATATTATATATAAAATTAGTCTTTATTATATTTAAAACTCTACTGTACTAATAAATTGACAGACAACATAAAGCCGAAGCTACTGGATGTAGAAAGCTGAAATTGGGTATGTGGGTTGTCGAGAAGCATAAAAGAGAGGATTTTTCGAAATTTCTACGGGAACGAGTAACAATGGTATTTTATTACATTTTGTCCACGCATTGCAACAAAGTTACGGCCGACAACGTGTATTTAAAAAACTGTGTTCATTTCCGAAATAATTCTCTAATATAAACTTAAAGTAGTATAGATTATATTACATCATAAGCATATTAAAAAATTAATCACTTGCTTAGTTTGAAAATAGTGTAACTCAATTTTCTCTTCTTTCAAGAATATTAGAGGTTAGCATATCTGTTAGAACAAAGAAAAATTAGGCAAAATATGAAATAAGGCAGTGTTTCTATTCTTTTATCGATATTTAATTTCATTATATAAATTTGTTTTAGGCGAATTAAATTATTATAATAAACGGTAAAAAAATATTTTATATGCATATATAAACAAATCGTTAATACATTGCATCATAAAAGCATTTTAAACTATTTTTTTTTTCTTTCGAAATTCTTTTAACGCTTTGTTCTATGATGTGATGTCTTATTGATGAAGAACAAAAACAGCACTTATATTACCCGTAACCGAACGAACTCTTTGTAGGAATTTTCGAAAAAAATGTTTTCTTCCTTCTTCGGTGTTTTATACATTTGAAGGTCACTGTAGTACTATTAATTAGCTACTTTATTGTCTTCAATTTATCAAATAATATTATTTTATCGTGTTTGTCTATCTAATAGATGTTAAATTGTTGCAATGCTAGCCTATACCTACATACACACATACATATAACTTTGCCTGTGATCTTGCCTTATCCTTAGATTATATAAACATTCTTATCATAGTATATCGTTGTATATGTTGTATATTTTTTAAAGAAATATTCTCACTAAAACTGAGATGTAATATTTTATTTTTCTTTCACTATCCGAAAGTTACAATATAGCTTTTCATACGAATTTATTAGCAAAATCTTTTCTGAAAAACGTTTTAAATTATATGTACGCAATAGAATTATAACATTCACCGAAATAATGGTTTTAGAAAAAAATCTATAGTAGCTAAGCTACGTCACTTTTACTTTTTTAACTATTTGTGATACATTAGTAAGAAACTCCGAACATTATCTTTGTTATTATTTTTCCTTTTTAAATCTACATGTCTTTTTTAATTTCGGTAAGTTACTTTTTCAATAATATTAAGTTGCATGAATTTGCATGAGTTTGATTGTCAATTATCATGAAAGAATATCACAAATATTTATTATAGTTTTTGCTATATCGATTATATTCAAAGCCAATTAAAATAGTTAAATATGCAATTATTTAAGGTTTTATATGTTATTATAAAATTTACATAAAGGTTAAAACAATTAAGTTAATTTGCATGATAAATAAAAATAGCTGGTTTACCTGCAAAGTAAAATACCTGTTATCATAATGGGGACCAAAGTACATTCAGTATCCTTTTTTATAGTAATTATGAAAAATTTTCTACGGATCAAACAATCATCTTAAATACTTATTTGAATATCTAATTTTAAACGCATGTTATATTTGTACATGTGATCAAATTGAATTAATTATTCAGGAATTCTGTTAAAAGGAACAATAACAAAGGTGTTTTGTTTTCTATCGATCCAAGAAATTTTGACCTAAGCCATAAGCTCTACACTGTTTGCCTCTTCATATTGCACGAATATATTGTAAATCGGTCACAAATTCAAATATTTTTTATGCACAAAATTGTAAAGAGTCTGGTTATAAACCATAAATATTTTATGTATAGTCTATATTTTAGCTTTTTAATAAAGGAATTTAAATTATAATAAGGAATTTAAATTTAATAAAGGAATTTAAATATTATTTAAATGTAAACAAATGTTATTATATTAAAAAAAAATCTTTAAAAATATTTATTATTCAAGAAATTTATCGTTATTTATAAAATTGTATTTTAAATTTCTTATTACCTTAGTATAGTAAATAGAATTCCTAATTGAAAAATGTTAATAAGTTAATAAATGTTTGTCAAAGCGATTTTGCTAACTGCTTTCAAATAAAAATAAATGATCAAACAACTTACTTAGATTTTCCAATAAAAATGGGCTATCACTGTCTCATTTAAAAGTACAAATATAGTCACTCACACGTGAATCCATATACTTTTAAAGTAAAACAGTTTGACAGACGTGCATATGCTTGTAGCACTCTAATAAAACTACGATTAAAAAGATACCTAGCTCTATATTCTATAAAATAGTGTTGTTATTTAAAAAAAACTGCCTACGAATCATAAAATATATTATCTGCATAAATTTCTATTACAACAGTAAAAAAGTAAATTGTCACAACAGCGACATCAGAACTAAATAACTACGAAAGCAAATTATTCAAGTGGCCTTTGTCGTTAAAACAAGCACATGTTGTACGCCATGGGTCGAATGACCTTGATTTTTATTTTAATACTGAGTACATTTATCACTATCGCGTCATATTGAGCGACAAGAGTCGCTTGTATAATATGTACTTTTATAATCATAATATTTTATTTATACCTTTTATAGTCTATACTTACGTTACACTCCCCTTTACATAGATATTCTATTCTTAGATTCTGTAGGAATTGCTATTTGTTAAAAAAAAATGTAAAATTAATTATATAAAGTAATATAATAAAAGATACACGAAAAACTGCTACAGATTAAAAAAAATGGCTTTTATTCAAAATTAAAACATGTATTTCCAAAATTACGCAGTTTACTGTAAAAGTATCAATCAAAACTCAATTGACGGAAAGATCCCTCAACGCCAAACAAGCTATCTGCAGTCTTTGGTGATCCAGGTCGCTTGGCTTCGTCTGTACCATACTTGGAGTCTTCCTCGATCCAGGAACTGTACTCATTTATCTTGTTTTTCCAATACTCTATACAAAGAAGCAATACTTTATATTTAGGTAATTCAATTGTAATCGATTAATAACGAATAATATGTAAAATATATTTATTTAACCTTGACGCTTTATCTTTGACGGGATAAGAAATAGGAAGACAAAATAATGGCGCTTATATATATTTGGCGCTTCGATGCGATTACAGAACACGGTTTGTATAATGATAATATATATGTATATTGTGTATATATATATATATATATATATATATATATATATATATATATATATATATATATATATAGAAAGAGAGAAGAGATAAAGATATATATATATATATATATATTATTGTATATATATATAAGGTTATTAAATTGTGTTTTTGTCTCAATAATAATTTCGTTAACAGTTCCACCGTTTCCACCATATTCTACAGGCAGCTCCTCTTTACATACATTTTGGTACATTTCCTCATAATTTTTATTATGAACATAAAAGCAAAATATACAACAAAAACAATATTATATGTACATGAACAATATAATATATTTATCCTAAATTAAGTAAGAAATATTTTTTGTGATGATTTGAATGAATGTTTTTTATTTTATTCCTACTGCTGGGTGGTAGAGAACCATGTACATATGATTTCTCATTCTATGTGCATATAATTACACAAGCTTAAATAAAATAAATTTTATATATTTAATGGTAATGAAAGATATATAGAGTACCCTGTTTATTTTTCTCGTTGGAGCAAAAGTTTTCATAAGGTTAAAAACTGTTCAACCAGGTGGAGTGTTTATATAATGAGTTCCCTTTTCATGCGCATCGGTGTGGCATCCTTGCAAATAAAAATAAGCTTAAACAGAAATTCTGTTATGATTATTATACTTACATGTTACTAAAGATCTGGTTTTATGTGTAATATTTGTAAAGTGAGCAAGCAAGCAAGATAGCCCTTTAAAATAATACTCATGAAAAAGAACTGCCATTCTTTCATAATAGTATGTCATTGTAAATACTGCATGACAGTGACTCCTTCTAGATCTAGTATGGTTCGTAACAATCAGATACACAACCGTAAGTCAAGTCTTTCTGTTCATCAAAATCTGCAAAATACTTTTTTAATTAAGAAAAAAGGATTTTATATTGTTTTAAATTCATCACGTACAAAATAGCAAGGGCTAAAATTTCTCCCCGAAAATACGTAAGTTCATACTAAACAATTTGGAAAAATTACAATACTTACTCGTTGTATCAATATAGATACAGAAAATATATCAGTAATTTTAAACTTGTCGGGATCATAAACACCGGGTCGGATAATTACTACACGCGGTGCATCAGGTGTAGCGGACTTCGGCAACACGATATAAACTCTGAAAATTGTTAACACCGACCACTTTCATTTTACAAAATATATCAAAAACAATAAATGTTAACAAAAAAGTAAATAATTTACACTTTATATTGACTCTACTATCAAAATAGAGACATAGTGATGTTATTATTGTATGTTATTGTAATAATAGGTATAGGTTACTGATCTTTCTTCATCAGGTTCAATTTTTAGGTTAATTAATGCTGGTTTTTATCATAGTTAGCTATTAAAATTAGAGTTTGGATTGGATTTAAATAACCTTTCGGTAGCTTTTTGGATGTTTTTACTGATTAATTTTATCAGCATATTTCTCATATTTACCTGATTTAGGTTATGAGGTTTAATTTTTTTTTTTGCCGCGTATATTGCTTTCAAAAATATGTTACATATTGTGTTACTGTAAGTTTATTATAACTGGCTTAAACCACACATTATGATATTAGGAGTAACATTTAATAAAGAAAATTACCCCATATTCAAAATATCGTTGAAAACAGGATCACTAGGTTTAACACTAAATAGCTCCGGGGCTGCGGTACGCATTGAATAATACAAATCTAGCTTCTCTCTCCTTTTTGTTCTTTCAAGACTAATATATTTACAACCACGAATAAATCCTAATATCCATTGGTCATCTGAAATACATCAAATTACATTAAATAAATAAATGTGTATATTATCATAATTTTAAAAATATATACTTATTTATTTAAAGTAGTACCTAATATCTTTTGAACTTAAACAATGTTATTTTTTCGCTACACACGTTTTATGACGCTTAAATAAGAAATCGTAAAATATTGTTATCACATTTTTTAGAGGCGTTATGGGGCAACGCCCTACCTTATAATACAGCTAAGCTTAAAAAGTACTATCGACACTAGGAATCAACATCGTGTAGGTTTTACTTCTGCCCTATATCAAACCATGAATGACGCTGGTGGGAAAGTATTAACGTCGTGCTCACTTATCTCACCACACTGGGAAAACATGTAGTATAAACTTTCTCCTGAAATGAGTATGACATATATGTATATACCATATACCACTGAACCTGCATATATGTAGTATACATATATGTAAAGATAATTTAAATATAAGTCCTTCCAAATAACCTGATCTAGCACGCAGGTGCGGCTGCTTTGCCAACCAGTCCTTAATATGTTGCACATCACTCGGAATCCTCTCTGGAACTTCATGAAGTTCTGCCCGAGCTTTCGCCTCCAGCTCAGGACACAAAGGTCGAATTTGCATAGTATCTTTTATCTAAAAAATCTCCCAAATGACTGTTTTCTTGTCTAAATGTACTGTGTTACTAATCCAATGTTCAATCCACGTAATGTAATTAATTATTATCTTTGATAGTATTTATCAGTTTTATAACAAGATATCACGTTTACTTTGCGATTATTGAAGGATTTTATACACTAAGTTAAATATTTATATTTTCAGTATAATTCATAAAAATACTTTTACGGAATATGACAGAAAAAATACAATTCAGTTAAAAAAATGATCACAAATCTTTAATATGTTTGAAAACTGGATCACTGGGTGTGAATGAACAATATTAAAAGCTAAAAATTGCATATTTAAGTACAACGTACTACAAATCTGGCCTCATTTATTCTTTTAGAACTTTATTTGAAACCTCATTCTTATGCTGGTCATTTGAACTAGCAATCTTTTATAAGTGTCACAAACACTATACGTTTCGATATCAAAACACTTAGACTTATTTAAACTAAATGATACAGGTTACATATGACAAAAAAAAATTGAAAGATGTAAAAATTCAAAGCATCCAAAGACTTTGTTCACTATGCGAACATTCTCGTATTTCGACTCAAGCGTGAAGCTGCTTTTTTTCAGAATATGCTATAATAATATTTGTCCTAATCAAATAAAAATTGATATATGTACAAATAAATAAAAAAATACTTCAAGTATTCTAATTAATTTTATTGAGTATTTCATTAAATTAAACGTAGTCCCTTATATAATTAATACGTATTTTTCAATTTGTATAAAATCAGGGACTAGTCAAAGTCCAACTGTCGGAAAGAGCCTTCGACTCCAAATAAACTTTCTGCAGTTTTTGGTTGACCCGGTCGTTTAGATTCATCAGTGCCATATTTCCCATCTTCTTCCAACCAGGAACCATATTCTCTTTTCTTAGAAATCCAGTGGTCTATATATACAGAAAGTAAAGAATATCACTATAATTGAAAAAAATTAAGCCACCGTGGGGCAGTAAGACGATATTTGGCTACAAAGACAATGGTTATGGCTTCCATACCCGCTCTTGAGTATATTTAAATCCCCGCTATGCTATATACGACAAGATGCGGCGTAGCAATCCGCAACTAGTATCACTCGAATTGAGACGAAATATGAACAGCGGAATGTTCTGCCTAGCATAGTTAAGCTTATCAAATGTATGTCGCTATATTATGTTTATATATATAAAAAATATATATACCTGTAGTATAAATTTACCTGTTATTTCCTTAATAAATACACTATCACCGCCATATTCTTTTGGTAAAATTTCTTTAGGTATATATTTATACAAATCTTCATTACTTTTACATACAAATATCTGAAAGATTTTGAAATTGTGTATTAGTACTATATCACACTATAAAATTTATATTCTTAATAAATAAAATTAACTTACTCTATTTTTATTCTTCTCATTTAAAAAGCTCTTCATTGTGCTCAAAATTTTCTCAAAAGCTGCAGGAGCATTTGCGAAATAGACTCCTTTCATTCTTATCGGTGCAGCATCCTACAAAAAATATTCTAGGCTTAAAATTTATATGTAAAATAAAGTTTGTTTTTCTTTATATTAATAAAATAAACAATTTAGAACACGAATTTAAAATAGAAAAGACAATTTACTTGCGAATGGACAGTCATTCTCTTCAATAGCCTTGGCGTCATTTGCAGGAGATGGCCGATTGTTACGTCTTTTAAATCGACAATCCACTGTATACCCGCTATTACCATCGTGTCGTCCTCATTTAATAAAATCTAAAAATAAAAAATCTTATATTTAATATCACCATATTAAACAACATAAAATGGTATTTAAAATTTTCCCAATTTATATATAGTTATGTTTATGTAATTATTGAAAAGTAACATTTATTATACCGTTTGAATAACGGCCGTGACAGAGTAGAAATCACTCATAGACAACTTTTCAGCACTAAAAGTACCAGGTCGAATAATTGCTGTACGCGGAGTGTCAGGAGCTGCTGTTGTTGGTAAAATAATGTATGCGCTGAAATAAAATGGAAGTTCGGATATTTATTTGTTTTAAAAAGTATAAAATACACCTTTAATATAACTTATGTTGTGTCTTAATTTTTTATAGAATATAAATACTCACCCTACGTTTAAAAATTCATCAAATATTGGATTATTATATTTTATATTGTAAAGTTCTGGTGCAAGTGTGCGCAGCGAGTAATATAAATCAATTTTTTCCTTTGCTCTTTCAAGACTATACTTACAGCCTCTTAAAAATGACACTAACCACTGGTCATCTGAAAAATAATGCTAATTCTCATTGTATATTCGCTTTTTATTAGGTCTTAAATAATATTTTAACTTAACTCTTATTTTATCAATGAGTGATAATCGTTAGCTTACAAAATGTGTTACAATGGATGGAAATAAAATAAAGAGAACGCACCCGATCTAACCCTTAAGTGTGGCTGTTTCGATAGCCAATCCTTAATATGCTGTAAGTCACTTAAAATTCTTTTTGGATCTTCATTTAACTCTTTTCGAGCTTTTTCCTCCAACTCCGGTGCCAAAGGTCGTATAGTCATTTTATAAAAATGAAAGACCTGCTCATGAATAAATAAAAGCAATACGCGAACTACTTATTCCGTAAAGCAAACGTTACTAACCCTTAGTATCCATTTAAAGCACAGCAAAGTGCTTATCTATGATAACTAGCGTATCTGATTATTTTTGATAACTGTTTATTGGTTTAATTTTTAGGACTTGCAAGTTTATCCAATTAAATAATATATTTTCATACTAATGTAACGTAGATTATTCTTTTTTATATGTATCAGATCATGTATATTCAAGGATAATTAATTCTTACTACTACTAGTTAATACTCATTTGAAATACGTAGTACAATAAAGAATCATTTAAAAAAAATACTTTGTGGAAAATACTCTGAGTGTTACTCCGATGCATGTTTTATATTAGTTTGACATAAAGTAACACAGTACATCTTCCTTACGTCAATGTTTTGAATAAAAAAGTAACATTAACAGGTTAGTTAAGCAACCACGAAATGCTGTCGGCGGCGCGCTGTCTGCTATGGAGTAAAGTAAACAAACTACAACCGACACCGCAGCCCCAAAACCAAAATAATTCTACCTTAAAATAATTTCAGTACGATCTTATTTCAAACGAAACGTCAGTGGAATTTATTTATACGGTATGTTTTAAAGAGACATAAATCAAATTTAACAGCTCCCAACATCTTTTTCAAAACATTAACGTTTGCCATGATAGTTTATTTGATTTTCCTTTCTTCCTTGCTTTGTTTGCATAGTTATATCATATGGGCAATTTAAAATATTAATAAAAGGTTACTTAATGGGAATCCATTTTCTATTATACTGTAGATTCCAAATTTAATATAATGAATATTTATTGTATCTATTAGTTATAGAAAATTATGAGTAAAAAAGGAAACAAGTTATGCTTGTGGGTGAAACGTTTATTTTGTATGCATATTCACATTATGTAATTACTAATTTTATACAACCCTGTTAAATTACTTCTCCATTATTTTATTCCAATAAAAGATTTAGTATTTTTCTCATTTATAATTAGTAGCTAATGATATCTGACTCAGATCACTTACAAACTGGCATAAATTAAACTGATTTTGTATCTATTTTAAAAGCATAAAAGCAATGAATATATTTAATACTTTATTGTATTATGATTTATTATCTGTACAAAATAAGTACCTAATGAAACATAATACTATAGTTTCTTGTTTTAAATACATTTCAAAAACAGATTATGAGTTTAGGTCTTAATAATATTTATAAAAAATAAACAAATAACCAAGTATTATTGAAAATTATTGTTTCAATAAAATATTTTTAGGAACCGTTTATCAGTTATTCGGTCGTGTAATAACTATGTAAAACTATATTTTTACTAATCTCTTTACACAAAAATAAATATTAAGTAAAATCTACATCACATAAATATTAGTTAAGTATCTAAGATTAGTCTAAGAGAAGCGTTGGTATTATTACACTATGCTAATGTTCCTTAATCCTATATATTAATATTTACAATCTTTCTATAACTTCCAAATTACTAAAATTAAGTATATTTACGTATCAGGGAATACCGAGAATATTATTTTTTTTTACAAAAATATATATGTTCTTATATAATAAATGTACTTTGTATGTAACGTCTAATTCATCTTGCATTTGACGAAGGAACGCCGAATATGCTCTTCGATAGATCATCATTTTTTTATTCAAAGTAATATGAAGGCAAAAGGCTACTAATTTTGAAATATCACAGAAAACATACAATAACAATAGCTTTAGACAGTTTCTTGTGATAAACTATTTAAAGCAATATATGTAAAAAATTAATTTAATTATTTATATATAAGAATTACATGAAATATTCATACTATGAATAATTGCTAAATTCGTAATTTATGTATGTATTGTATACCATGTCACGTTTAAAGAAATTTTATAATAAAATACATCAAAAATTGGCAAATAATTTCAATTCGTCAGGGTCGAGGGAGCGCACCGCCTTCCAGTCTGTCTCGGGATACTCATCGAAGTTTGATGTGTCACCTTCATAAGACACTGATGGTACTATCGGAGGCTGAAAAGAAAAATAAAATTATGTTAAACATATTAACCCGCATCTAACAATCGGAATAAAAAAATAATACATGATGCCATCGGATCGCGTGGCAGAAAACGAGGCTCTCCCAACTCTAGGTGCCTTGCCATAGGAATAGTAAATTTACTTCATCTAAACGCGTAAAATGTATCCTATTACAAGTAAATATAGTTATCGTAACGATAGAAATATTTGTATTATTGTACTGAATTTTTGGTATGAGACAAACATTAAATACATACCTGTAGTTTCTTCATAAAAACATCGGCCCAGTCAATATGTTTAAACCATCTGTGTCTTTTGACATCTTCTGCGCCACACTGTAAATATTAAAATGAATTTTGATTAAAAATCATGTTTATAAACAATTATGTATAGCAAACAAAAACAGTAATAGCAAGGTTTCTGTTTTTGGATAATAAATTGAAGAAATATTTTGTTATTCAGTACTATTCGCTATAAACTATTCAAATATCGTAATTCCAAGATGTATTAAATAAATAACAGTAAATAATATGTATTTTTTGGCAAAGTATACATCCAATCTCATTATAATTACAAAATCATCAGAAATAAACTCTGATACGTAAATCTCGATCAAGAAAGTTTATCGCTTATCCATCATAGTAGCTAATATCGCTTTTGTAAACATACTCTCTCATACATCAATCAACATCGTTAAGTAGTAATAAATGGTTTAAAATTAACGCAGCTTTGTTATTATTGGCAAATGCGACGTTCTGACTTATTTAACGTCAATTCTAAACTTAATGCGATATTCTTTTAATCACTGGCAGAAATTAGATTCCTACGTAAGTATTTTGAAATGAGCTATAAATTTGCCTTAGTTTATGATTTAATAAATATTCTATCACTTTATTTACCAAGAAGCTTTTACTTGTATTACGAGTACATAAGTAACTTAAATATTATTGTTTATATTACTAAAGCTGTACTTCTCTCAATAAAATAGATCACGATAATGTGAAAAAAATTAAACCGCAAGTTAATTAGTGGATCTTCTGATGTCGCCGCTGGCCAGCTGACTGATGACTTTCTAAACCGTTCTGAGATATGGAAGCAAAAAGCTCGGTGAAAACGTCACACTACTAGAAACTCCTGTCTGAACACATTCCTGACACATACACACAGCTCTATACAGTAAGGTACCACATAACTACATACCTACTTCATGGAGAAAATGTTGAAAGTTTGCTAAGATTGTTTGTGTAAGGAAAATCTATGCGTCTCGGTGTCAAATATGTTTCTATTTATGTATAAATATTTTTTTGTATTTTTATTACAGACTAGTTGTTGTCCGCAACTTAGTTTCCGTACACTTTATAACCTTTTCTACATTTATTTCACATATCAACCATCTTCATCTGATATTGGACAAATTATCCCGCTTTTATTATGTGGATGTTATGTAGAATTTATGACCCTTGCTATACTACTTCCATCTACCATGCTTTGACATTTAAACTCGGAAACAAAATTATTTAAAAAAAAGAATTGTCCATCCATGCACAACTTTGAAACCACTGAACAGATTTGAATGAAACATTTTTGTTATATAGCTTTGGGCCTGAGCCCGGGGGTTTAGAAGACTCACAAAATTGATGGAGATCCTTAACATAGCTACTAAACTATAAAAAATAAGTCGCCTTAACGAAAACTCTTCATTATAATGGGCATTTTCCGTTGACATATAAACATCAAAGATCTGGAATACCTAATGAGGTCCCATGACAGTATAGCTAAACTATAACATATAAGAAGGGAATGCCG
Organism: Philaethria dido; assembly: GCA_033558755.1. NCBI lineage: Eukaryota > Metazoa > Arthropoda > Insecta > Lepidoptera > Nymphalidae > Philaethria > Philaethria dido. The sequence goes on along the minus strand of JAKGSA010000031.1, from coordinate 171,529 downwards.
CCTTAGCAAAAGTTTTATACCGTGATAGGCACTTTCGAATGATATGTATATTAAAACAATTCGAGATCTAGAAAATCTGATAAATCATCTAAACTAAAAGAAATAAGTAAATAGCGAATTGGAAAAAATATGTTCGGTAGGGTGAGTAGTTTCCAATGACAATTAAAATAATTGAATTAAATTCGAGCTATGATGGCGCAGTGAAACAGCGTCCGACTGTAAACACTATTAGCTGTGGGTTCGATTCCCACTCGGGGCAATAATTACATTTAAATTATTTTCGTCTCTCCGTTCTGGTAAGATGCGCTTAGCACTCAGTGTCTCGAATTCAGATGGAATGGGGGCGAACAGAGTGTCTTGACACTAGGTTCTCTTTGACTATGTGGGTTTTGACCCGCGTGAAGCTGCTTTTTTGTTTTATTAAACAATAGTTTTCCGGAAAGTATCTTGAAATAGGTACATGTAAGTTAACGCGTTATATAACAAAGAGGCTTACTTTGCTCAATGTAATTGAAAATACTGCTTCATTATATGACTGCTATAAATAACTGTAAATACATGAATTTGTTGTTGATCATAAAAAAATATTTATAGCATTGTTTAAATAAATTGTTTGACAACTTTTAAGGGCTTTTTTTTATCTATGAATTTTCGCTTAAACTTTGCAAATAAAAACTGTTTGTAAATTGTCAAGTGTTAGATTAGGAGTTATATATGGAAACATCTGGAAAACCGCCAACTTTAAAAGCGAAACACGTACGGTATTTTTTGTGCACTAAAGATTCAAATAAAACTGTATCGTTGCAGCTAATAGGATATCACTGTAATTCAAAATTAAAATTGAAAAATTAAAACGCTTTGTTTATCATTCATATTCTAAAAACATTATATGATGCTCTAATAGACGTCGAGTCTGTCTATATATAAATTTTACAATTTTTAACCAGATTTTTGAATTTAAAGCTATGAAAGGTAAAATTAGTAAAATAAGTGACCCGATGACTGATGAAATGTATATAGAGTTGTATATAGAGTTAAAAAATGTGTAAGGCTTATATTTTATTCAAAATATTAAAGAAATTAAATAGACGCAACGAGTCAGCGTTCACAGTTGATGTGTATTAGGGCCAGATGTTACATTTAAGGTTTTAGAAATCATACGTGAAGCAGTTAGTCTTCCAGTAGCACGAGCAAAAACAAACAACAACTAACAAACGATAGTTTGTGAAGGTTCGTCTAAAAAGCCTACACTGGACGCTAAGACTTGTATTCAATTTCGGAACCAGCCTCAGATTAAATCAAATCAAATCTCAAAGGATATTGGTGTTTCGTCATCAAGACTGGATATTTTTCTATTCTCTAAAAGTCTAAAACGTAGTACTGGTAGAGATAACAATTCCATGAGAAATAAACATTTCGAAAGATCTCCATTTCAAGCTGAAGAATTTCTACAATCTTACCAAGAAACTAACCAGGAATGGGTTTAGAGTTCATTTACAAACGGTAGAGGTAGGCGTGAGAGCTTTAACAGCGAAATCTCTCTATAATCTACTAAAAGACCTCGGCCTTTTTAGAACTATCATCAGTTCACCAATCAACAAATCACCCAAAATCGAAAAAAAGACATATTTCTTACCTTCATGTTACCAAGCCTCTTAGTTCTGTCTTGAACTAATAGTTTTTTAATGATGTCCTTAGCAATCGGATCTAGATGCCGCGGCCAGTCTATACGGCCGTTAAGAATTTTTTCATATATTCCAAAGGGATTATCATCATAAAATGGTGGATAGCCAACTAGCATTTCATAGATCAGCACACCTGAAATCAAATGAAATAAAATTAAATGAACAACATCAATAAATTTGGGTAATAAAAGAACTCATTCATAAACATATCATATGTAAAATTGCGTTTTCGGTACAATGTTAAACTTTTCTGAGAGCAAAAACACAATCACAATAATAACAATGATTGTTATTCAATTTCTACTATAGTGCCAAAATTCGAACGCGAGACAATCATACGCAAGCTCTTGTACTATAAATTATCTAAACGCATTTATAAGTCTGGCACCAAGTAGTGATTTGAATTAGACAGATGGAAAGATAAATCACTTCAACGTTAAATAATTATAATATAAACATTACGTGAAATATCGAGACGCCACAAAGTGCGGGTGGCGCGGGCGAGGACTCTCGGACGAAAAACAACATGGTGACAAAGATTTCAATATCTTATTCATAAGAAATATCACTTATGCTAACTCTTTAGTTAGTTATAACAGTACTTAATGATATTTTTAATATAATCATTCTTTGCTATTATATACTGTACACCTGCGGTCTCGTTTTATTTTATATCTATTTAGGTTATCTTAACATATCATAACGTTATATAAACAATAATATATGAAGTTTTATACAGCACTAGTAATTAGTAAAATACTAAATCAAAACTATTCATGTAGATAATAAGTCTAATTTAGTACCAAAGATAAGTGTAATTATCATTTAAATATAAAATTTATATGACATACCTAGAGCCCACCAGTCAACAGCTTTATTATGACCTTTGCTCTGTATAATCTCGGGCGCGAGGTATTCGGGCGTACCGCAGAGAGTCCATGTGCGATCCGTCAATTTTTTCGCGAAACCAAAATCAGTGATTTTCAAGTGGCCATCTTTCGCAAGCAGAAGGTTCTCGGGTTTTAAATCCCGGTAAACTATATTCCGTGCGTGGAGATATTCTAAAGCCGAAACTATTTCGGCCGCATAGAAGTTACCTACAAAAAATATTAATAATAAATATATAAGTAGTATAATAAATGTATATACATAGTACATATGTATATCTCCGTGTAGACAACCTGTTCAAAGTTAAATTAATATAAGCGAATTAATATCAAATATTACATTATGTAATAAATACTGTAATAAAGTACTTGCATAAAGTAATTATATTAATTTTATTAGCTAATGTTTAATGTTTATGTTTTGTAATTAATAATTTTAAATTATTAAGGCAGCCATTTTTATTATTTCTGAACGTGAGGGGAAGGAGAATAAAAAAGGCGGGAATGGGACGGCGGGCTTTATGATATATGAAGAAAATTCTTGGTTGAATTTAGTGAAAAACAATTACGAAATAATGAAAAGTTAAGCACCATAATTGAGATATATACAAATACGTATTAATAAGCATGAAACTAAGAATTCATTCAAATTGAAATGTTATTTAAATATTGCCTTGAGTAATATAAACTGATTTATATTTAGTTGTAATCTTTAGAATGTGTCAGATTTCTGAAGCTATTAGCACTGATGGGGCATATCTGATTCTATGCGACGGTTACAAATCCACAAGCAATTAGAATATTGATTACTTTAGACTTGTCACTTTTTATTAAATAACTGAAAATAAAAACAAAGAACTTATAAATAAGTGTTCCTAATGTTCATAAAGAAAACGAGAAGATGTTTGCAAAATGCTTTGAAAACGCGGAATATATTTGTTCATATATCATTTATACGTTACAACCAATATAAGAAATCTAGATATTACCAATATATACAGTCAAAGCAATATAAATTTAAATATTTTATATCTACCCAAGGTTACATAAAGTAATGAAGATAGTTTTCATAGTGTTAATCATATTAAATAACTATTTATATAATATCCTGTCTATCACTAAATCTATCACGTAATAAATCAAAAACACGAGAAAAAGAAAATTCAAGTAAACTGACTGAACAAAAAATATTATTTAATATATATGCATTATATTGTTACAATTAGAGTAATGCTTAAAGCGAATTGAAACAAAAGTTTGTGATTTTAACCAAGTAGTAGTAGGTAGTTTTATTATTTTACAGGAAAACTACGAAAAAGGTTTAATATACACTTTTAATACCTTATAACTTTTTATTTTGGAATTAAAAAAAAATAGTTTTGAAGACTTTCTTCTATTTCATATAATACAGTTAAATCCGTAACTTTTAAAAAATACAACCTGTAATATAACAATTTTTATTTGAGTTTTAAAATTAGAATAACATTCGTGGTTTTTCAAATTCACCAGTACTAGTCCGATTTGTTATTGTTACAAATTTATATTACCCACAAGAGTGTATTTATTTTTAATTCATATAAGATATTAATTATAAGTACAAAATCAAGTTCATGTTGTGCGTCCATAAAATCAATGACGATTGCCAGCACTGGACGATTTCGGCGTCATTTTGTGTATTATTAGAGTAAGATGGAGCATGCACGAAAGCTTGTCCTCTAATATACTCCCAGTATTTAACTATCTTAAATTACAGTAATAACTATATCTACCCACGCTTTGTTTTTTGTGCTATAAACTGTCAAATTTTAATGACAGAACAAATAAAACGCCTGCTTTTAGTGAAATTTTGATATATAGGCATATGAATCAGGTTGTAGTGGGCGATAGCGATGTTATTAATGACTGTGTGCCGTTGGATGATATCATCCTTTGCCCATGACCGGCTTGCATGGACTCCAATCGTCAAATTAAGCATCGTGACATCGCGATCCGAATACCTAACAACGCAACCAATTGTATGGAAAATATATTAAAACATACTTCCCTATAAAATTTAGCAATGGAAAAGTTTATGTTTTGTTTAGTAAAATTTACATAAGGTCATGTAATAATATTTTTATTAATTGTGCTTAAAATTAATTACTACATACCTAACTTTTAGAAATAAAACGCATTAAGCGATTATGAAAAACATTTTACACCATCATTTGTTAAAACATCTTGCACGAGTTTAAACAAAATCGTATGATAAAACATCCGCGTTAGAAATGCCCACCGGAAACTCCAGTAAATACGTAAGTTCTGAGTAACTAGCAAAGCAGTAACATCCCCTGAACGAGTGATACACGTTATTTATCATAAACAAAAATAGAAATGGAACACTGATTTCTAAAGTGGCAACCCAAAAACACATTTTTACATTACGACCTATTTAAAACTAATAAAACACAGATACTTACATTTAGATAAAACTTTATTGCTATTTAAATCTACAAGTGAATATTTGATACAATTTACTAAACATCAAATAGAATAAATTTTCAATAATGCATTTTTTGTTGTCCACACATTCAGCAAGACAATGAACACGTTCACGTAATATGCTTACAATCAATCAATAAGAACAATTATTTAAATCGTAGTAACCATTGATTATTATTTCATTATCTTCACTTATAATATTTTAAAATATCTACATAGCTTGACAATATTTCGTAAAAAGAATTAAAGTATGAATTAAAAAATTTAAATGTATTAATTTAAGCAGTGTGTTACTAAAAGTGTAAATGACTTAAGAGTATAACGTAACTGAACTAATATATAATTATAAACGGATGGTGCGCAGGAGGCAGGAGACGCGGGCGTCGCGACGTCTGCCAGCGTCGTAAGACAGCGCTCCCTTTATTACCGGCCAAAATAATAAATAGATCCCAGTATTGTTCCACAAATTTCAAGATACATTATTAGATAAATATTAATTGAAAGAAATATTTCTGCAACTAGATATCTGTTTATAATAAGCTTGATTTTAAGATACAATTCTACAAACGTTTTGTAGACGCTCGCGTCATTGACCACTTATTTTCGTACATGTCCTTTCTCCAGAAATACACGCCTATTCACATCTGATTAATACAAATACATTACGCTTTTCAATATCACGTACCTACTTAAAATAAAAGTGTTTTCTTTATACCTTTAACACATTTCATCTGTTTAACTTTTCTGTTTATACTTAATATTTGTTTGAAGAAGAGCTATGAGTGCCAATAAGTAATAATATAGAATTTAAATACTATATCGATTACTTTATTTTCAGTAAAAATTATAACTAAATGTATATTAAAAAATGACTTAGTAACAATTCAAAGTGAATTTCGCATTTTAAATTAAAAAATACAAGTGCCTTGTATTATAAAATTTTATGCGCCATAATGAAACAAAGTTGGCACAAATCGAATGATGTGACGTCATTCTATCAATCACTGAGCACGCCACAAAGGAAATATACGTATCCACCTTGAAGCAGCACAATCATCAAATTTCGTTTTTCATGCATTTATATCAAATGGTTTGTTTCAAATCATTTTAATCACGTCTTGATTAGTTCTTTGTTTTTTTTTTAATTTTAAAAGATTCATATACATATATTAACTGATTACAAAAACAGGAAACAAAAAAATAGTATAATATAACTTTAAAAATTACCAATACTGTTGCTGAAACGTCCTGCATTTCTTAAATAAGAAAATAATTCCCCGCCACATACATAGTCAAAGAGCATGTAAATACATGAGTCGTCGTGAGTCCACCATCGTCTGAAACAAATAATAATATCTTGTAAATATTGCTTGTCAAAACATATATTTTTTCTTAGTAGGTTTAGCTACTGTATCTTAAAATCCAAAAATCACTTGCCTTAAGTAGGCCAAGGAATAATATTTTTAAGTTCCTTAAAATTATTTCACTTAATAAGAACCAACTCCATACCACTTTGTTACATTCTAATTGACGAGTAGGTATATATTAAATTACAAGCCAATAAAAAAAGAATGTAGATTAAAAAAAATATTGTAAAAATATTTTTTTTAATTCATATCCAACATACATGTACATATACGTTTTACATTGCATGGGATATAGATCAGTTGTTGTCAATAAAAATATTGACAGTGATGACTGCCAGGTATGTGAGACTCGCAACAGTTGAGTTCACGTGCGCGTCGCGACGTGCGACGCGCGACGTTCATGTTCAGACCTTTGATTCGGTGTCTGCTTATTTCGTTTATATGTCTAATAATAGCATTTACTTGATAGTATAAAATATATTTAAAGTATTTCCATGTAGTGTGCAGCGAAATAGATTAAATTTATAGAACTATACAACTAAATACAATATATAATTTTATATGTTAAATCCATGGCATTTTAGGCTTTGTAGAAATTAGGCGCCGATAATTTACCTACTTTATATCTTAGGACACATAGACTTCGTAACAATACGAATTTATGTGAAAGTCTTATCTAATAAATTCACATTAAACAACGCTAACATTGTCACGTCGAGGACGTGCAGTTGTAGCAAATTAGAAATGCCTACTAGAATAATTGGCTCAGCGCCGATGTTTTTCTCCTTTCAACTTACGTCATATGCACCTTTTACGTAGCCTTATTGCTTTAAACATTAGTGATTTTTGCAAAAATACGTTCATTAATCAACTAAATGGGTCTTTAAAAATTAAAATAAATGTTTGAAATAAAATTAACTTACAAATTTACTATAAAAGGATGATTTATCTCTGCCAAAATACTCTTCTCGTTCATGACATGATCGACTTGTTTCAAACGGATGACATCCGCCATTGATAGAATCTTCATAGCTAGATATTCGTCTGCCGCCTTGTCTCTGCAAAGGCATACGCGACCGAACGTACCAGTACCTGCCAAAAAATATGTATTATAATTAGCCATTATATTGGATTTAATATATATATTTTTAAAAGGATTAAATATATATTTGTTTTATATTCGTTATTTACATAAAAAATATAAAAGATGAACTTAAAAATAATTCTACAATCACACATTTCTTTTTCCCTCGCTTCATATGCCGGCCCATACGAAGATTTTTGAAATATTACATGTTAGGCTGCTGAATTCAACGATGGGCTTAAGTAACATAAGAATATTTGTTTATAAAGAAAACATTCCAGGAGAATGTTTATTTAGTGACAATCAAAAGCAATACAATCGCGTATACTCTTCTCCACAGCGCTACAATAAAGTATTATGATTGAGTAATGTTATATTAAAACATATTTACCCATTATTTATTAAAAAATATTTACAGCCTAAAAAATACTAGTATAAATATATGTCGAGCGTAAAAAAACGATGTGCGTAAATATACGTCGAACTTCAGTTAAGATTTAACATAATTTTGCTTAATTAAACATGCTATATCGGTAAACCAACAAAATTTGTAAAAGAAAACATTTCCAAGTAATACAAGCATCGAATTTTAAAGTTTTATGACTCAACCGCATCTCTACGTTTAATCGTCTAACGCTAAAATAAATGTTATATCATCGTATGCCGACTTTTATTTTAATTTTAATACTGATTTACAGTCCAAAAGTACTAATACTGAATGTCAAAACTATCATAGCCCTGGCCTTATCTCAAAATAGTACAAAGATACTACATATTCTATTATTATTATATTCGTGATAAAGTAAGTATCACCTGACGCTCTCCATTTTCTCTATACATGTTTTGATATGATGCTCACATATAACTTTGTATATTTGATATATTCATAGATATTTTATTAGAGAGCATATGTATTATAATGATGTTATTAGAAAATAATTGCCTTTTCCATCTAAAGTCGTAAATATTTCTTTTAATATTTAATTTATTTACTACTATGATGGCTTACTAAAATCGTGGGTTCACGATGTCAGATGACGTCACTTTAATTGCATATGGAAGCAGCTTGCAAATATAAGTTGTAATTGAAATTAAAATGAATTCTTTCAACAACAATTATTACTGTTTTTATACTGTACAACAAAACAATTATTGTACAGTAGTAACATTATTTCATTTAGGTTTCGATACTATTATATACTTATTATAAAGGTATAATAGATAAACCTAATCTATATAAATAATTATGAAATAAATAAAATTTCGTCTCTTATCGGTTCTTTTACATATAAAGAGTAATGTTTATAACAAGTTCTCTTTGTACGTATACTTTGTAGCCATTTACCATAATGATTGCTATGATGCTTGTTCTAATTGTATATAAATATTCATAAAAGATTTTTGCGCAATGTTTAAAAGTTTCAGAACGCCCGTGACGTCTTAGTCTTTCGTAAGTCTGCATATAACTTTATTTCTGCTGTATGTTGCGCAAGCTGGGCAAAGATAGCACAAGTTTACATGTAACCTACAAATTGTTTTAACAACTTTTGAGTAGTCGAAATTGAAAAATCGTATATGTACATATCTTATTGACACCAGAATTATGCAACTGCAAATGACTTTCTTAATGAACTTGTTTGTACATACTCACTACCTAACCCAAATCAACTTTATTATATAATGTTAATGGTAGTTCAATGGTAAATCAATTTCAATTATACCTTATGTAACGCAGTCGGTTTATATCATCATGAAATCGGCAATTTAGCGAAAGGTGACTGACTGACAGCTGTGTACTTGTTTTAAAAGTATTTGGTCTCTGTCTGTTGCTATGAAAACGGGAAAGACAAAACAATTTATCAAAAGCCCAACTGAGATGATACTAGAATGACTACTTTCACTGAGCGCATAACGCACAGAAACGAGTTTGGTACACCATTTTACGTCATTGCTATTTGTTGTCTTCGGAACAACAATAACATAAATTTAATAAATGACACATTTGCATCTTCGTATTATCTCATATTATTCATTTCTCATATCTTCATATTAAATACTCTAGTCATCAACACTTTGTAAACGTTTCATTAATTAAGTCTAATTTTGTAATTATAGATATGTGTTTATAATTTTAATAACACTAGTCGACCCGCAAGAAATACACGTGGCTTTGGCAAAGTGTCACTTTATACAAAAGTGTATATCAGACTTGTTGTAATATTAATTTTATTAATTTAACGTATTACTATAAAGATTATGACTTTATGCTCCTTTAAGTAAGCCAAGTTACTCCTCCATCCTCATGATTTTTGTAAAAAGAGGTTCAAAAATGTTGTCTTACGTATCTATTATTATTTATTAGATATTACTAAAATATATGTAAAATAGAAACTGCTTGAAAAAGGAGGTCTGGCAGTAGTATATCTCTTGAGGTATTAAAACACAGCCAAAATAATTACAACAATCAAGCAAACAACAAGCTCTAAATAATTTATTTAAACAATACACGTCGTTAATGGGCGGTTATAGAATATTTCCATAGATAATTTTTCATTAAAAAAAATTCTTCCTCAAAATTATCAATAATTTATTTGATACTAGCTGACCCGGTGAACTTCGCACCGTATTTTTTTTTCCGTCAACACTAAGGAATTCTTAAATATTTGATTTTTTTCTGTAAATATATATTTTTTCATACAGACAATAACATATAAAAGAAAGATTTATCCAACTTGGTGCAGTCGTATGAAAGTTATGCGCATACAAACATTTTGGTGATTCATTTTTATTTATCTATATATAAATACGTGAAGCAAAAACTTTGGATCCCTTTTTACGAAAATGACGCGGACGGAGGAGCATGAAACTTGGCACACTTATAGTTTATATAGCAAAGGAGTGCAGAATGCTTATATTTTTTTTAAATAATGCTTTAAAAATATATTAAATTAACAAAACAAATGTTACACACACTATGACGGTTTGACATCCATGTATATATAAAGTGACATATACGTCAATATGGAATGCGTTATTAACGCATTTACGGGGACACTAGTATAGATAAATAGACATATATACAGAATTCACTTTATGACAAATTATTAGCTAATAAAATGATCAATATATTATTGAAAAACTTAAGTTCTGTTTTAACTACTTAATTAATAGCTATAAAAAGTATAACTCATTTAGATTTAAAGTTATTTTAGTGATTATATATTTACAATAAAAACACTTAGTCTTGAATATAGTGCGCATTCATGCGGCACAACCTCATCCTTTCAATATTTAAACTAAATTGTCTTATTATTTTATTGACATTGAAAATTTCAGCTTAATTAATATTGGTGAATAATATCACGTACCGTTTACATATTGATACGCTTTAATTGATTTTAGCAATTGTTGTGTTCAATTTTTCTATCAGGTTACAGCATTGAGTGTCTACGTTGGACTAAAGCTTACAATGATTTCAAATAATATGTAAGAAAAAAATATTTAATCTGATTTAAAAATGTAAAAGGAAATGTAATGTGCTAAGCAGTAAAATTGAGTTATCTTATTTTTATCGAGATATATATTGCGAAGGATAGTGTTATGACGCTAGGAAGTCTCTCCCTACCTTTTGCGTCAATACGCGTGAAGCTAAGAAAAGAATATACATACATATATTATATGCGGTAAATGCATACTAATATACGTACCAATATAAACACCATTTTTTTTATTTGCTTAAGAGGTAAACCGATATGAATATTATCAATATTTATAGCTATTTGAATCGCTAACGGCATTATATATAATTAAGAAGTGGCGAGTACAGATACTTTAATAGCCGCCGTAAAACCCGATATTGCGCGTAAAAGTCGCCTGTTGATGAGAGACGGGATGTGCTATAACATGTTTAGTGTCATATAAAGTGTGTTTTGAACAAACCTTGTTCCAGATTCAAAGTATAAAGGATTTAAAATAAAAAAGACCGTGATTAATATTAATAATACTTCGCCAGTCGTGAACTTGTGACACATTCGTGATATAAATTAAAAAATATATCACTATATTTTTTCATGCTAACGTGGCGAACTTGGTCTCAGCAGAAAGAATTGGAAAACAGATAGATATAGGTTCAAATAACGCTCGTAGAACCATTTAATTTGTTTTATTAAAAATATGTCTTACGTTAAGAAACGTATTTAGTCTTATATTTCACGAAAAAGAAAGTATAATTTTGTAATTACTATTAGTAATAGGAAACAACTCTATTCCTTATTTTTATATTACATACGATGTTTTCAAATTTTGCTAAACATTAATTCTACAGCTTTTACCTCATTTATATTCAGATTCTGACAACTTTCTGATCCTAATTGCTAAAAATATATATGTTAATTTATTATGCTTTTTGAATATAAAACAAATATTTTAAATTTATAATTGAACATATTACTTATAAAATTTGATTGCAATCCAATCTTATAACATAATTTATGTCGAAATTGCGTTATTTGCGCGTGGTAAGGAAAGTTTTAAGAAATAATAAAGTTTCAACATTAAAGACTAATATTTTTTTCAAACATTTTATTATTAATCTGCATAAATCTGTCCTCGTGTAACATTAACAAACAACATTGATATAAATGTTGCCATCCTCATCTCTTGTATGAAGTTTAACTTGTAAATTTGGATCCGATCCAATGTGTCATGTCCATTTGCGGGTTAGGCTAGTGTCTGTCTGAACAAGTGCTTCAAAAATTTAAACTTTTTTTCATCTTCACACATCCTCTTCACCTTTAGAACGGACTGAAATAACGTAATGACATTGTCTATCACTTTGCACTCTCAAAACAAAAAACAGTGACGTCCTATTAAGAAGTCTTTACTCATCAATATTATATTAATTAAGCTATTTTGGTGCACGCGACTTAAATTTATGCTGATCAGACTGAACCACTAATGATCCACCAACCACAAATAAACATTGACGTTTCTCATAATTAAACATTTATGATATGTCAAAAATTAATGTTTCTATAAAACAATTTAACTCCGGTATCTTAAATCTGATTATAACCTTCTTAATCGCAATTACGCCAATTGCAAGTTAAACCCTAAAAATAAGTAAAACTTAATTGACGTTTTCCTGGGAATAATTACTTCAACTTCAAATCGTTATGCACAGTTTTGCAATCATATTCTACTTGAAATAGTTCATCTAAAACCTGTTAGGACTAGAAACACCAATTGCAATATTCAAGGATAACAATCGCCATTTATACTCTGTTAAGACAAGGAACTCGGATTATAATATGTATTTTACAGCAGTACCAGCAACACCATTGTCTATTTCAGGGATAATATCAATTTCAAGAGCTATAGTATGACAAAGATAGATAGTAGTAGTACGTATTAACTATATGCCACTGTATTTTTTGTAACAATTATTAAAAACGTATATAATAGATTTATTATATACTAGTTGCTGCTTGCAATTTCGTTAGCTTGTATTTTCAAAACCCTGTTCACACTAATTTTACTTATCAACCCCTTTCATTGGAAATAAGGCCCAATCTAATAGGGCTTTTACCATAGCATATAACCATCGCGCTTATAGTTTGACACTGTCAACAGAAAATGCCCATCATGCTGAACAACTTTTGTATAGACTCCATTTCCTTATTTCTAATAGTTTAGCTGGACTATTATGGTTCTTCATCGGATGTTCGAGGTCTTTCAATTTTATTATGTCAATGGAAAATGTTCATCATACTGAGCAATTTTTGTTAAGGTGGATTTATGTTATTTCTTATAATTTAACTGAACTATATATTCAATTAATTTTTGTACTTCAACAGACGTAACGTGATGCAATCAGTTTTTTACAAAATTGACCATTATGCTGGACATCTTTTGTTAAAGCGGTTTATGGATCTACATTAGGTGTTCCACTCCAATCCACTTCTTGAAATAAAGTATAGCCTAAGACTAGGCCAGATCTAATAGCTATACAACAAAAACTTTCATTAAAATTCGTTTAGTATATTCAAAGATGTAGACGTACAAACAGATGGATAATAATTTTAAAAATCATATGTTCATATTCTAGAACTATTTTTACATAACCTTAAACTGTATTGTCATCAATATCTTTATTGTACAGACACACTTTTTTTTTACTGTTTTATTATAGTAAAGATAGTATTTAATTACATTCTAATTCAAATAGGTAAATATCAACAAAAATTAGTTAAGTGAATACGATTTACGATAGCACTACGAAATTATAACTAAAATTACCACTAACTATACAGTATTAGGCGGTAAACAATACACTTTTGGCTTGTTTAGGAAAGATTGTAGTCATCGCAACGGCGACCGGAACTAGTCCAACTCCGACGATTAATGTCCGGGAGTAAAAAAAGTTTGTTGAAAATTACCTTGTGAACAAATTTCAAGCAACTCGTTTTTGGGTTATGCAACAAAATTCTTTAATACGAAAGCTCTCACAAAAATTTATTAGTTTCAGACTTTACTCGAGTTGTGGCGGAGTGTTAATTTAATCCCCCACCCTTCAGTGTGACACGACGCGTCTCGCGTGCTTTATAAATAGGTTATCAATAAATGTATTATGTTATTCAAATGAGACTTTTAAGCAGAAGCTATTTTATTAATAGGTACTATATATTATAACATAATGGGTACTTTATAATTAGAAAATTTTTCTATTCATTCTCGTATATTTTATTTACTACTAACAGTTAAACGAACGAAGTCGCGGGCACTAGAAACATAGATATTTTTTTCTTATTTTCATGTTAAATACTGCTATATTTGATTTTTGCAACTAAATATTCGCCTTGCCTCACCAAATCTTTCTGGTCTCACCAGCACCATTATTACTAAGACTTAATAATTGTAAAACAATTGAGTGGTTTTACAATTATTAAGTCTGAATATTCCAATATATAAATAGCCAAATCTTCATATTTTTAATCATAGTGACATAATTGTTCTTATCATTATTAATTAAACGTTAGTGTACATTGCCTCTTTAACAGATGATGAAGAGCACGTCACAACGTGCTCTTAATTTATGGTTTGCTTAAATATCTTAGAGTCTGGCTATAAATACGGCTCTTGACAAAATTTTAATATTATATTATTATAATATATTCATATGTATTTATATGTATTTTTTAATTTATATACAACTTAAGCAGTGTTAATTATATCTTTTTAAAAATTCATTGATGATTAATCTAGCAATTTTTTAGCTCGCACATCTCATGCTGCTGCTGGGTATGTAGAGAGAACCTGTCCCACTGCGCCACGATGGCCACAACTGCTATTTACTGTTAATAATGAATATTTAGCGGTATTATTAATATTTTTAAGTGTTAATCACACATTTAATAATAAAAAAACATTTTTCGAAAACTTATAAAAAGTAGAACGTAGCAGGGCTCAAATCCGTACCTATCGCGCCCAATTCATTCATACGTCTACATATCCAGTCACGTCAAAAATCTTACAATAACATTTTATTACAACTTATTTTTGTTGTTAGCAACTCCGTTGAGAGATTTTTACAAATTTTATTTTTCATAGATACTTCTAAAAACTTTCATTTTACAAAAATGAATGCTATTTATTAAATATTTTTGATACTTCTAAATGTTAGTCAGCAGCAGGTGCGGGTTTGAGTTCCGCTACGTGAAAGTTGATTTTTTCTTTATATTATCATGTTGCAAATCTTTATTTAAATAATATTTCTATTGTATAAGAAATTAAATAATTTTTATTATGCTATAGTAAAAATTTTGCTTAAATAATCATGAAAATATTGAAAAAATAAAATTATTACATAATGATAAAATATATCCAAAAGAGATTCTATTATTCTTATGAAATAACAGTATATCTCTAGTTCTCTTTTTCTTTCATTTAATATTTTTATTTCTAATAATTACATTACTTAGTCAGAAAGAAATTTTGCGAGTAATTGACGTAATTTGACGATATCTGTTATTTACTTTTCCTCAGGAAACTATCATAATTGACTATCAACACAAAAGTATCATGTATGTTTCTCTAGGTTCTATGCGACATACTCGTATAAAGTGATTTGTCAATGTTGGTTTTAAAGTTTTACATTGAAATTGCATCGAATAACAGGATAAAAACTATCCTGTATGTAACTCCAGACTCTGAGCTATTAACACGCAATAATATATTCAATTCTATCTATTAATATTTGCGTGATACGTGTTCAAATATACCGACAGACAGGCAGACAAAAATTCCACTGGGTGGTTTTTCCGCTTCTATTTACAATATATTAAAGTACCTAATTTTTATTTTTCTATTCTTTTATTTTATATATAGATTATCGAATTTAGTCAATATTATTTCATTTCAGTAACAAAAAAATCTGATTGGATTAACGTATATCGTAAACGTCAAACAATAAGTTCTGCGAAACTTTTGGACACCTGAAGGGAAATAATGAATTCCTCTACTAATATAATATCTCTTGAAAACTGTATTTTATATTACAATATCTATACCAAAAAGTATAATAAAATAACATTAGATACCTAAAATTCGATGTACATTTGACCTAATCTTTCAACATATTAAAAATTTTATGTGGTTAACACACTAATAATAATATTATGATAAACCGAACTGAACTACTAAGGCCAACGATTTTATAATCTGTTCAGTAATCCTGTTTCCTCTTCCTAAAAATATAAGCAATGAAAATGTTGGTCACGTTTTCTCAATGATAATGGAGACTGTTTTATTAAGCAGCTTGCTGAAATGTAAACAATATATAATGAATATTGGGAACGTGGAGTATTTTAAAAGTTAAGACACTCAAGTGGTTCAATGTTCTTAAATAGTGACACGTTAAATAATTTATTGCACTCAGGAAATACGCGATAGCGTATGGCAGGTTCGTGCCTACTATCGTATAAGTTGATTAATTATTTAGAAAGCGTATTTATTATTATGAGAACTTATATATTTTGTACAGTTAATACATATACTTGGTAAAGGTAAAAAGACCAAGATACATGTGAAATACTTAAGGAAACAGAGAATTTTGCGTCGTCAACGCATTGTCCACTAGAGAAAAGGAGAACCTCCTTAGCATCCCATGGATTCACAGGTCCCATCGCGTTGTAGAAAGAGCACGGAGCTTTGCCTATGATTTGACGCTCGCCCCCCGTGTTCTTTTACCTGACTAAAATTTGAAAAGATTCTACTAATACTGCCGTCAAAACACATGTTAGAAATCCACTGATGGTAGTTCGAGACAGACCGCTTTGTTATATCTGTCGCTCTTACTTCGTACAATACCTATTTCTCTCCTTTGTCAGTTTGTTGGTAAATTTGAAGTAGTTTACTTTGAAATTATCACGTTTTGGGATATTTGTTTCTCACGAAACTGTAAGTTCTGTCAGTATAACGTTTTAGGTTTATAGAGTAAAGAATATCCGGTCTGGATGACGAAATACCGACATCCTCGGGAATTTTATACTATTTCTCATAGGTGTATGATAATAAAAAGATTAGTTCTGTACATATTCATGAGAGGACCTCTAATAATACATATAAAATGGATGCTAACAAACCTGAATGAACAAATCTATTTACTGAAGATTCACGATTTTGTATTTTGTTAGTTTTTTTTTTTTTTTAATTTAGTATAATGAACAATCTATGGCTTAGAATGTTCATCGATTCATTTGAAAGTAAAGTCATAAAATGACTTCGGTATGTCTAATTGTAATTAGTTTGCTTAAAATAAATATATATTTGTGAACATTGCGAACATTATTATTTCCATCAAACTTGTGCAGACGGCACGTGTTGGCAGCTATCAATACACTAAACTTTCATAACAATGTTAAATTTACTGATTTCTTCACTCTAGTCACAATATACATATCGTAAAAGTTATTGAAAGATATAATTCATATTCTCTTAGCATAAAAGTATTGACGTAAATAATTCTATAGATAAATGTGTTCTCATATTAGTGCTATTCATATACTTAGTATAATAGCCAACCAAAAATAATATGTCATAGAATATAAGAAAAAAATAAGTTTAAAGCAAGTACTTTTAGATTTAGTATAAATCTTTTTAAATTGTAATATATAGCTACAATAAGATGTCTCTTCGATTTTAATGAACGTTTTATAAGTCCCATATGGTGACTTTAATCGTCTTTCAGTTTAAATACTATAAAATATTATTAAAGTCTAATTTATTGAGGAACATAAAAACTAAAACTACAAAGTGCGTATAGTGGTAAACAAAAACATCATAAAAATAATGAAATCACGATTTAATGCAACGACTTCGCTTTTAATGTCGCTTAGAATTATAATGTACAATTACAATTTCTCTTTATATATAAAAATGAATGTTTGTCTGTATGTCATCGATGAACTCTAAAACTACTGTACCGATTATTATGAAAATTGGTATATATATATGGTACATATATATATATATATATATATATATATATATGTATGTATGTATGTATTTTTCACGGAGAAGGTTTGTATAATATGCTCATTGATACCACTCCCACCAGGTGGCGCTGTAGAGTAGCAACTTCTGCCCCGTTCAACCGACTGTCATAAAAATCAGTATGCCATGTATTTTTACACAGACGAATACATAAAAATGAATGTTTGTCTGTATGTCATAGATGAACTCAAAATTTTTCTTAAATTTATTTTAGTTGTTGGCGTAGCAACGCGCGCCGGGTACAGCTAGTGATTTCAAAAAAAATTAAAAATACTTAATATATCATATTTTTTATATATTTTTATTAAAATTCACATTATATTTCATAATATAAATATATACCTACTTATATTTATGTTTCGAAATATATATGTATTGTTTTTTTCTTTTTTTTTATTTAGGGTTCGATGTACTGTATATTTACTAAAATAAAATGTCAAAACTTTAACGAGTGTTTCCCAGAAGCGTGGGAAGATCGCAAGAGATTCTGAAATAGGTCATTTCACCGGAAAAGATACACTGTGACCGTTTAAATCGTTTTGTTTATTTTTGTTTTTTAAAATATATATAAGCATATATATTATTATCGCATGTAATTGACTTACACATTCAAAGTTGGATCCATTACTCAACTTGATATTATTAATTTTGAACATGATTTCATTTAGACCTTTTCGTAAAAGCTTTTTAGAATTTGTGTTTCGTATTTTGCCATGTATATATATTACTATAATAAATTTAGTGATCCTTATAAATAAAATTATTTAAAAAACACTCTATATTTACACTTCATGGAATTATCATTATCGTTATACATAAATTCATAGTTTATTGAAACGATCTATTTTTTTTTTGTTTTTTTTTTGTAATAGTAATGCAATAAAGGGATTAATACGGTAACAACCCTTAACCGCGTCGGCGCTTATGCACTTCTCTACATAAAATGTAACAGTGTAAAAACTTTCTAACGATATTCGAAGCATTTGGAGGAAAGGTGTGTTAAAAATTCTGTTTGTCTTGCTTCACTTTCCACTTTATTGACTCAACAACACATTTGCGACCAGTCTTCACTAAAGTCGTCTTAAGTTACCGTCACTCAGTTATATAAATAAACGTGTTCAGAAACGTTTTATGTTTTTTAATAGTATAAATTTCTTAATATAAAACAAAAAACGTATAGAAATTATATTCCTGTATGTTTATATATTTATAATTTTCTAGGAATCCATCAATAACAATAATGTCTTTATTTCATAAATGGCCAAACCCGAGACCTTTTGAGACCCCGAGAGTTTTTCATATATATAATGAAAATTTTATATGTTTTATATGTAAGTGCATCGTTACTATATTATAAACAATACATACATCGATAAATTATTAATTGGCTTTTTGCAATTTTAGTACGAATTGTATAACAAAACTTTAAAACACGATTTACGCCTGTCGTGGCGCAGAGGCACAAACGTGCTACTGAAAACGCGACAGACTGTGGGTTAGATTCCCACTCCAGGAAATGTAAAAGTTCAGTATTTTCATTTCCTGGGTTTAGTAAAGGCAAAGGGCGGCGTTGAGTTCCGCCATTCAGCACGCAACAATGCCTTAATTCGGCGAAAAGTGGGGAACGGAGTGTCTTAACACTATGTTCTCAGGGTCCCTCTGCCTACCCTACTATATACGGGATACTACCAAGAAAAAAGACGCTAAATAGTATATTTAGCATAATATATACTTCATTAATACTTAGTGTAAATTAAAACATTTCTATAATATATTTATTTAATTAAAAACTGTTTAACCTAGTTTTAGTTTAGAAAAACTAGAAACGACATATCACAGTAACATCACACGTCGGAGAAAGTCCAATCGTTAATCTAAATCACATCTTGAATTTGTCCACTAACATGTTACGCAATGTTACTTTGGTAGAATATGAACGCTACCCTAGAATAGTACTTAGTTACCAGAGCTCTGATTTATATTATTCACAATTAGATTGTCATGTTCATTTTGTTTAGGAATATCATTGAATCTATCTATTGATTAATTTAAACAAAATTAGTTCTTTGTTTTAAAAAAAATGTATATATCATAATGTTCATACATTTCTGATTGTAAATGATTAATACTGTTATAATATCGATTTTATTTTCAAGTTCAACACCCGTATATTCGGCAGCGTTAAAATTAATTCCTGTTGTATCTATTATTAATAATAATGAAGATAAGCAAACAGAGCTACAGAAGTAGGCCAAGGGTGATACATCGAAACGCAAGGCGACCCAAGTAAGATACAAAACAATGATGCAGGTCAGTTTGAGTTCTGCTGATTATCAAAAAACTTTATTGTTCGTCCCTGTACGCTGTACAGCGTTAAATTCTAACATGTTATATTTTGTTGTAATTTATATTAATTCATGGTTAATAATATTCACATGACTAAAGAGAAGATATAGAAAACTAGAAGCTTTTCCTTTGAATAGGGTAATAACTTGCAAAATACAAGTATATCATAGATTGTTTTTCATTATTCTTTACAAACCATATCCCAAAAAAAATAATAACTGATTATGATATGTTTCTTCTCTCTGATATTTCAAGGTATAAAAAATATAATCACATAGTATCTGCAAATCCATTTGAATTAGTTCTTTCTATTCTGGTGTTATAACTGATATTGATGTTTTTTTTCGATATTTAACTTTTGATGTAGTAACAAAAAATAACAATTTCCTTTCTTCGCTTCGAGCGGTCGAGTAAAAAGCTATGATAATTATAACGACCATCAATAACTTTATAGGTAACATGTATTACATTCAAAAAATAATTTCACACATCCAAAATATGTAAGGTAGGAATGCTGTGTTCCGTGTGGATGAACGCATCTCGTAGCATTGTTTGACTCGCTTTCCTTTCTTAATACAACCAAACCTTACTCTAGTAAAGTGTGTGAATTGTGATATGAATCTAATTTCATTATATCAAATGTGTATCATATAACAAACCGCAATCTGCTTTAGTTTGGCATACATTATAGATAATCTAATTTAGAACTGTGCCTCTCATAAAAATTTCGCTTTATATGTAACGTCTCGATTTAGGACGAAAGACTATCCATCTGTAGAAATTACTGCCAAACTGTCTAAAAATCTTATTACTTTACAACTTTTTTTATCTACTTGAATACCTAGAGAGGTAGTCGTAGGGATATAACTATCGAATATAACTATCGTGTGAAATTAGACATTTTTCAAGTAAACACATTACTATAAATATGCTTTATGAAGTTAACCAAAAATTAAATTTTAAATATACTTCAACATAAATAATCACGTTTTCAATCAAAGTATTGATTTTTATACTCAAGTCCGTATGGCTGCGTATAACCGCAACACTGGTGCACTCAGGCAGTTGGTCATAAAAGCACGTGGCTCAGGCATGATTTAAGAAACAATAATCCTATTACATACACTTGTTACATACACGTACATATCTATATTAATATCTTTTTTATATATATAAGACTAAGTATTAGAATAATCTTAGTCGAAATGACTAGACACTTTTAATTAAACGAAATATAATCGGATCTATAAAGCGAATAATTAAAAAAATAAAACATCATGCCTTTGGAAGAATTATTGTAAATTTCAGATCTTCGAGTTTGCATGATACAGTGACCCACATTCTTCTGCAAATCACGCGTGACAATATAAACATGCACACTTCATACTAGTACCTATAGTCGCTCTTCATAAAAAAATAAGTTATATTCACTTTGTATAACACGTGTTAGTCACGAAAACAAAATATTTAAGCTTTCGATTTTCTTAATAGATAAGTAATTCATGAACCTTAATTATGTTAGAGACGTATTTTAAAATGTAAATTTATCTATCGCTAAAACTTTTAATGTCACTGAAGTAAAATCGTGATGCACTCGTTACTGTTATAACTAGGGCGCCGAGAGGATAATAGGTAAACCAGGTACATTGATCTACGAGACGCTTTTGTGCTCTGTTTCACCAGCGCAGTCACTTGTACCGTACTTGTGCACCCAAACCGTTGTTTTAATAATTTTATATTTATAAATGCGAAAGAAAAACAATCATCAAATATTCTTAACATTACTGTTTTGTTATATAAATTTGTAGACATGTCTTATTACGTTTTTATTTCGGAATATTGTTCACGATTTTTATCGCATATCAGGTTAGTTAGAAAGAGACATCTCGGACTATCAAGACAATTTGGCACGGAGTCGAGACAGTGCGCGTTGAATAGCGGAACTCAACACCGTGCTTTTTCTTACTATAGCTCAGAAATGAAAATATTTTTTTCCCCAAATAGACTTCGAATCCACAACCCAATCCCAAATAACATTAGTGTTTTTAAATAAAAAGTTTAACATCGTGTTGCAAATCACAGAAATCTTTTTTTTTTCACGTTACCCATCGCCCACTATAAAGTCCCCTACTCTATAAAGCCATTTATAAATCTTTCTAATCTTATTTTAGACTTTGACCTCGGTTGCCACTGTGGTTTTCTAAATATAAACAGTGATTGTTCTTTCTTACTTTATAAATATTTTTTTCAACGATTGAATAAAATCTTAAAAGTATTCTATACTTATCTGTCTAAAGTCTCATAATGCTTTTAAGCTCAAATAACGTGTACCTACATGACTTTTTTGATTTTAAAAAATATATAAGCTATTAATTGATTAACCGGTTCTAATATTGTTTACTTTAACTCACTACTGCAAACAGTAGTAGATATTCAGGCAGAAATATATTATAATTGAACAAGCACCTATTTTCTGCTCCGTTCTTATTAAGAAATATTAATATTAAATTAATGAAACCTTAATGTACACTTAAAAATTTTCAAAAGTAAGCGGAGTACTGTTTCAGTTATTGCATCGGCATTTGTCCAGGAACAACAGACCTCAGCTTGCGGCCTTGACTCGAACCTCCCCAGTAAAATTAGGTCAAAGGGGGCTACTAGCTACCTACACCTTTCGCTATATAACATTTTGCGATGACATATTTAGATCAAGGACTTGATATAATTTTATCTTGTATTAACAAACCACTTACTTGCGAGTAATGGATAGATATAACCAATGTTCATATTATTTGTATTATATACTATATCTACATCAACTAAGTTTTTATTTTCTTAACCATCTATAAATTATAATCACGACTAGAAAATAACGATAAAATTCATTAATTTTGAATATTTAAATTTCAATCTATCACTGTCAACTTACAGATAGGTGCAAAGAACTTTCGACGCTAAGCGAAAGGGTCATAACATAAACGATTTCTCCAATAGGTATATTATTTTTTACAATTCATGTAATTTAATTTTACGCTTTTATATGTGTATTAGAAATAAATTTAAATAATTTATAAAATCTGTAAAGTTATTTTAGTGACATTTAGTTAGAACTACGATATTTTTACTATAGCTTAGTATTATTTACGACATTTTTTAAAACATATTAGACAATAATTAGGTTTTTTCGAACTAAATCAAATCGAAGCTACAAGATAAATAATATAAAAATTATACAACCGATACGAAAGTAAAGTCAACATCTGTTTGCATTCTTTGTAAATGTAAACATAAATAAAATAAAAACATAAGTGTAACCAGGCAAATAAAAATGTACGAAGACATACCGATTGTTTTAAGAATTTGAAGGTCTTCTAATTCGTATTCTTTCTCCTCTTCAGAGTATTCTGAATCGGTGGTGGTAGAGTCCTGCTCTTCGGTAGAAGAAGCCACAGAAAGGGACCGCACATCAGAGCTGAGCTCTGAGCTACAGTCTCTTATCATTTTTGCACTAGCCATCATCATTGTAAGTCAATTTTTTTACAAAATAATAATTTTAAAATAACTTTTACGATAAAAAAAATGTAGATTAAGAACTTTTCGCTATTTTAACGTCAGTTAAAAAATATAATAATATGTAAAGTGTAATAAATAAACAATAATTCACTTAATGGTTATAACAAATAAATACATTTTAGCTAATAATTTAGTATTTTTCTATTATATTCGTCGAGTACAAGCGCGCGATCGAGGTGCTATTTACTTGAAACACGTTCACTCCTCAACACGGTTAAAATCTCACTGGCGAAGATCAGTATCAAATGTAGTAACGTGCGAAACTCTTGTCCCAAAACAAAGTCTGTCGGAAATATTATTTTTAGGCCAATGTAGTATTTTCAATTGCTGTCGGATAAATTTCAATATCTATTAAACATTATTAGATATAATACACCAAACATTATAGTGTTACTGATCCTGTGCATCGCTACAAAATTCTTTGAAGCAAACAATTTTTTATTAAATTAAATGTACCTTTATTGAGAGCTTTGAGTTTAACTCTGAAAATAAAAAATGTCTGTATAAAACTCTCCCGTTACTTACTGAATACTGATAGACAATGGGTATCCGAAAATACTGGATGCAGTAAGCTAGACTTTGGAGTGTAGGATACAGGTGAGTACTAAGAGAGTACTTCACGAAATTCTAACGGAAAAAGAGATTTGATATTTTACAAGCGAAATTGTGAAAAATATTAATGGAATAACTCATAAAATCCACATAAAACGACAACTAATTAATTTTTTTATTCATTTTAAATATATATGTATAATTTGAATTAAAAGTAGCATGTAGTAATAATAATAATAACAAACAAGAATATTATTTAAAAACTTTATTAGGCAACAAAGCGTAACATATAATTCTACTTACAATTTAAATACAATTAAAATAAACCGAATAATATATTAATATCACTGAAATCCGATATAAGTGGTTTTACGTTACATTTTTAAATAAATACTTATCTAAAAGCTATGAATAATAATCTTAACCAACATGAAAATTACATATTTTTTTGTCTTAACCAAAAAAAGATAAAATAACGCACTTAAATAAGTAAGAACATGTTTTCAAGTGATGTATTTTGTTTAATATCTAAGGACATATACATTTATTTCATCGACGCACAACAATACAGTAATTTTCACACAATATTGTTAAAACGATTTCTTATCACACTAAAGATGAACTAAATGCATGTTTATTTACAAATCTTAAATAGACTAATAACGTATGATAAAATATATTTATATAACACGACTTGCTTAGTAAATATTTCATAATCTTAGTTATTAAATGAAATATATCGTTTAACATCAACTTATATATTACAAGGTTTAAATAGGTTTACATAAATGTGGTAGCGCAATGATTGAACTTGAATGGAAAAAGACATACGTTCATATTACTTAAATGCTTTTCAGTATGGTAAAAATCAAGATGGAATCACCCTATGTTGGATGTGTTCCATATTCGACACAGGGTGCAAAAGTAGAAAAAAGTAAGATTTATCAATAATAACTTAGTCGCGTCGTAGCAGGCAACGTCCAAAAATATTTCTTTGGATTAGTCACAATTTATTTTAAGAAATCTCAGAATTTATTATAAGTATCTAAGCCAACCTGATATAAGCTGCGATAGCAGTGGCGTTAAGTTAAGATAAAATGAGATGCCTAACAGCTTAATGTGTTAAAAGATTCTAGTGACTGTACAGATAGTTATCTCAAAAAAGATAAAAGTAAAGATATTTCACGTTACTTGGAATAACAACTCAATCAACTTTGTGTAAAAAATCCATTCACAAAGACATTGTACTATTTTGTTGAATTCAAGATTAAGATTCATGGTTAAAATATTAAATAAGAAAACATCGTTTTGAAAATGTTATATAGCACTCTAATATAAAAAATAACACCCACCCACACATTCGCATCTAAAATCGTTATCCGAGAGAGCCTTGATAAAATCTTATATAGTCTCGCCGCACCTTTCAGAGACACTCATGATTTTATTTATAAAATAATTTATATATAAATTATATTTACAGATGCGAATTTACGCAAAAAAAAAATATTTACAGATGCGATGACTTTGTCTCGTCCATATTTATATATCGTATTTATTTTAACGCCATTGACAACCATAATTATATTATTTTAACTTATTTTAACCTATAATTTTAACTTAAAATCGACCGATTTGTGACATTTTTTTTAACTGTATGTATTTTTACAAGTACGCATTATTTACAAAGGGTAAAATATGAATACATAGACCATTCGCACGATATATTATAATTTTATATGCATTAATGCATATTGCACGAGTACATAACTGTTTCATTGCGTGATAAACAATCATTTGTGTATGCCGAAGTAATTTTTAAATTACTCTACGCGCAAATTAAGTTTAGACTTACCGGATATAAAATTTATGAGCAGTGTATAAATAGATATATTATTATTTAAGTAATCGTGTGTGAACCTTTAATTGGAAAAGGATCTACGACACAGTTGCAAATAAAAAAAATAAAAAACAAGTGAATCATGTTGACATGTAGGTATATGTTATCATTACCTATAAAGTATATGGGCTACACCCTAAAGTGCCAGAGATGCATAAAGATAAAATATATCATTTTATACTTTATTCAATTTGGTAAGCGCCTGTACACAAAATATTATTTGTTCTATTTTTTGTTTTTGATAAATAAACCCAATAATTTTATGACATTTTACTAAAATATACAAAGACCTTTAATAACAATTTAGCAATGTACATATTAATATTGGCCTTTAACATAATATCCATAAAAGCGGTCAATAAACAATATTATTTACAAATCTAAGCGCTCCACGTATATACAGGTATAAAATATTTTAGATTAATAGGTAAAATTTCTAAAAAAAAATACATTTATCAGTCACTTCAATGAAGTTTACAATTATAGCTAAATATTAATAAAATTTTATGACGATTCACTAACATTATACAAAGGTAAAACTAATTCATTAACAAACACTTTTAGTTATGTTAAAATTGCCAATTTTTTTTACACACAAGTTGTATGGAGTAAAAAGGTTTTAGACTTATTAACTCTAATGACTCCATAACAATTGTGACAAAACGTAATATATAAAAAAAATTTAAAGTATTATGATTTAATAGAATTCTGACAACATTTTATTTGATTCCCATTTAGAATAATTTAATATTTTTTACAAGCTTATGCGACCACACAACTTAAAGAAAAAAAATATATTAGCTTTGCATACATTGAAAAGTTTACGTTCAGCATTCAAAACGTTTCATAGTATACCACAATACACATACAATCAGATCCTATTCAAAAATCCATTACAAAATGCTGTTATTGCAGTCAAAAACAAATTCCTCACAGAATTCGCTAATAAATATTTACATATTAACATCCAAATGAAACTTTAAAACAAACAAAAGACTAATTCTTTTTTTCTTTCATAATAATAATCGAGAACTAGTGAACTCGAATTATTTATAAATAATTATAATAATATATTAAGACAGTATACATATATTTACAAAGTGATTATACAACTTTTTTAAATTTATACTGTAATAAGGAATATGAAGCCCGAATGCGTCGCCATCGCCAACTGTCGGTGATATTTGGAAGACGGATTGAACGCCATGGAGGGAATGTCGGAAAGAGGAAACCTTTCTGGACACTGCTCTTTGTTACATAGATTTTGTACTTGTTTCTGTTGACAATTATTATATAATTAAAAATATGTTATTATATAAAAGAAAATCACTATTTTGATAATACAAGTTATGGCAAGTTCTTGAATTAATTTAGTATAATGTATTGATGATCCAAATATGAGAGCCAAAAGTAGGAGGCTAAGGCTAAAACAAACTTTTATTTAGATAAAAGTTTGTTTTCTTCTTTAAAAATAAATATATATAATGTTTAAACACACATCGGATTTAAAAAGATTAATATTTCAAACTTTATTTTTACCTCCTTTCAAAAAATAAAATAATACTGATAAAAAATGATTTTTATTCTAATAATAAATATATTTATTTACCTTATCAAGGTCTTTCGCAAACTTGACTTCCACTCCATACAATTTGATCGCTTGACTGTATGTGAGCGGCTCCAACTTGACAGCGAAGTCATCGTTCCTTTGCTTAGAAATCTTTCTATCTAGTGGTACCATCTGTATAATGGCTACCGTCTGTAAAGCCAAAATAATTTATGAATATTTAAATTCTAGACGTTAGACATTATGAGAGTAAGAAAAAATACAATAGTAAAATTAAAATTCAAGAACATTTTTAAAGTGTAAAATAAGTTTCCTTCTTCGCTCGTAATTTTTTAAGTCTTGTTTACACTAAGAAGTAAAAAAAAAATATTATAATTATTATTCATCCACAAAACAAGTAGAAATAACATAAGGTTACCGTGGCGCAGTCGGAGTATCTCTGTAAATACCATCGGTAGCTTCTGCGATACCCATTCGGGATTATATTTACGACCATTATTTTTATATAAAATTATTTTTATTATTTTTATATAATTAATTATTTTTATATTGAATTATTTTCATTTCACTGTCCTGGTAGGTAGGACAAGCTGCGAATTCCACCACTCAACGTGAAGCAGGAAGAAAGAGGAGGACAAATAATAAGTTACATTTTTATGTAGTTCGCTATAAACAGGATGCGGCTTCATTAGTTTGACGGCGGGCGTCGAGTACGCG
This sequence comes from Philaethria dido, assembly GCA_033558755.1. Classification (NCBI taxonomy): domain Eukaryota; kingdom Metazoa; phylum Arthropoda; class Insecta; order Lepidoptera; family Nymphalidae; genus Philaethria; species Philaethria dido. The sequence continues at coordinate 142,822 of JAKGSA010000031.1, read as the reverse complement.
GCGAGCTGCCCGCAGTGCAGACACCCGCTGCAGCTGTTCATGGCGCCCAGACGACGCCCCAGGCACCACCAGTCCAACTCGTTTATAGCTTGGTTTACTGTAAATTAAATACTTTATTTTACAATGGGAATTCTTTTAGAAAAAAATATAAACTGAGGATTTAAGTATTAATTTTCTAAATCGAAAATATGTGAATATAATGTGAAATTATCAAATTAAATAAGCTAGCATATTTATGTTTGTGTTCACATCAATATTATTAAAAATACTTTGTAATCTATATCTTGAGCTTGATATAGATATGTTAAATTTATTACTGATTAATTACTCTTAGTGATTAATGGTATCCGTAATAAATTTAACATATCTATATAAAGAAAACAAAAAGACTACTGTTATTTTTGTTTATTCTTAAATGCATTGCATTTATTAAATATTTAATTACTAACGCTCAATAGGTTTAAAAACGAAATTAGTGCATTAAGAAGAGCTATCCCATCTGTTAAAGCTAATTTAATTATTTTGTTAGTAGTTGCGTGCGATGATTGATAGAATTATTTGTTTTTATATAGTATTATTTCACACTAACACTAACTGTATCCAGGTAAAAAATTTAATGTTAGGCTAGTTATACGAGCCTCCTAATATTTTAAAATAAAAACACATACAAAATTGTAAAAAAAAAGCTTAGAACTTTAGTATGCGTATAGGTCGAGTAGTATAAAGTAATGAGTGTGTGTGGTACCAATGCTGTCGTTCTCGGCCAGCAGCAGCGAGGGCCAGTGCGGCGCGTGCAGCGCGGCGGAGCACGCCAGGTGCGTGCGCAGACGCGCGGGCGCCGCCGCGCGCCGCTGCGTCTCCGCGCCCGTCGGCGACGCGCTGCTCACAAGTTCGCTTTTGCTGAACTTCAGCGGGAACGTTGTTACATCTGTCGATGTTCATTATTATATCGTGACTGTACTTAGTTATTATAACTAAAAATACCAAAAAAAAAAATCTTTTGGATAGCATATAAAATAAAATGTATTATTTTCGTAATCAA
>JAKGSA010000031.1:0-136779 GCA_033558755.1 Philaethria dido | reverse complement strand
GTCGCGTTTACAGTCGCACGCTTGTGCCTCTGCGCCACGACAGGTGAGAAAATATAATCTATGTAAATCTTAAAATTTACTTCGCCATGAACAAAATTCAATATTAAAAAAAGACGAAGTTTTCAATTTGTTTGAAATATGAGGTATATTTACTTACAATAGGGGTGCGCCCTTCTTTCCACGCCAAGTAGGAGTGTTCCTTCTCTATGTGTGTAAGCCACTCCTTGCCCAGCATCTGTTGGTGGCACACACCGCACTCAATAGTGGCTTCATCGTCGTTGTCATCGAGCGCTGATTCGTTCAATCCTTGCTCTGTCCCATTCAAATCTGATACACGACTATCGTTTGTGTCGTGTTGCTGGAAGAGAATTGTTAAAATTCTTTATTTCATTATATGCTTTTATTAAATGTTCATTAAAGTTTATATGGACTAATAACCTATACATTTGAGCTGTATCCTATACCATACAAAATAACTAAAATATAAATGACTTATACATTACAACATTCCATTTTAAAAAATAAAGAAGGTGATGAATCATACCTTACGAAACATAAAGTAAAAAAAGAAAAAGCATAAAGTATTTTTTTGAAAGCAAGGGCTTATGAAAAAAACTTATGTAAATAACTTACAACACTTCCGTCACAGACTTTGATGTGATTTAAGAAAGATTTAACATATTTCCGGCGCAGGCCACACTTGGCACAGATCAAACCATCTTGACTCTTGGACATTGCATACAAGTGATCATGCACCTCGTATTCATCATCAACCTTCTGTAACAATTAAATAAAATAAATATAGTCAGCGATTACTAAATATAAATTCGCAACGGTTGTCTTATTTTTGAACAAACATAATTCCTTTTTTTAAGTCATTCACTTACAAATATTCATGCAATATGGATTTCTTGTTTTTTTTTTTTTTTTTTTCTCGACTGTGTAGTATGCTGTTGGCCCTATTGGCCTCGACAGCGTCACCGGGTTTTGTGGGCCGAGCTTGAAGAGCTCTGACCCTGACTTGGCCTCCTCGGGAGGAGGACCATCAACTTAGAACTGCAGTGTCACAGGGGCGCCTCCTGCGAGGCCGAACCTCGGCTTGCGAACACTGCTTGTAGTGGGGGACGGGATTTCTTGTAGTAAATTACTAAGCAATTTAGTATATATTAACATTAATTTATGATAATATAAATTTATATCTATATTTAATTAAATTACATATTTAGAGAAATGATAAAAGTAGTATTAATAGAAAAGCTTACAATAGGCGTATCGCCCTCCTTCCAAGCAATATACGAATGATCTTTCTGTATGTGTTTCACCCAATGTACGCCTTGCATCTGTTGGTGACACACGCCGCATTCGACATTTTCTTCTTCGTTGTTATTATCAATATTTGATTCATTCAATACTGATTCCGTCACATTTAAATCCGATGCACAACTCTCATTAACGACAGAGATATTCGAAGTTGTGTCGTGTTGCTGGAAATGTTTTGAATTTCAATACCTTCGACATATATACAATGCTACCTTATTATATTAATAATACAATAGATACCATATGCTGATTGGCGGACCCTAATATCGCACTTTTTTCACACTAAGAAAGTCAAGAAAAACAGAAATAGTGATAGTAATTTATTTTCCACAGCCAATACATTTCGTTAGGCATTTGGGCCATTATTATAATTATCACAATTATATATTAATTCTTTGAAATGCTATCATCAGCCTAATGGACTTGGAAATAAATATGATAAAGACTTACAGTACTTCCGTCACACAATCTAATGTGATTTAAATATGCTTTAACATATTTCCGTCGAAGGCCGCACTTGCCACAGATCAACCCGTCGTAACGCTTTGACATCGCATACAAATGATCGTACACTTCCTTTTCATTATTGACATCCTGCAAAACGTAATTACCGTAAATAACTATCATAAAAAAAGAATCTTTGAAAAATCATAATCATAACATTTTATTACTTACCAAAGCAGTTTCACCTTCCTTCCAAGCCAGATAGTTATGTTCTATTTGAATGTGTTCAATCCATTTACTTTCATCGGTATTGATTTGACAAACTCCACATTTGAAAGATATATCATTTTCCACTTGTTCTTCTTCCTCCGCTTTAGTTGTGACAGCACTCATGTCAATAATCATTTCAGTATTACTTTCACTTTGTTTATCATTAATAGTTTCAACCGACTCTTCGCGGACTCTTTCAACATTTTTCTTCTCTTGATTATACGATAATATATCCTTGAAATTTAACATTTAAAATCAATATTAATTTAGTTTGTGTGTGTGTGTCTAAAACTCAGAAATTAATGAGAAATCGAATACTTACAATATTGGCACACTTTTTTAAATGTCCTATAAAACATTTAACTAATTTTCTCTTGATGCCGCAATTGCTACAGTCTAAGCCTCCTATTGCTTTACTCGTAATGTTCAAGAAAGATCGGATTTTATCTTTATCGCTTAAATCCTGAAAATTTCCAATACATTCTCCAAATAATAAATTATTATATACACAAATACATCTTCGGATTACTTATACAAATCTCTTGTTAATTAAATGAAGCGCATACATATATTTCTCATACATTATCGATAAATATCATGAGATGTGAACCACAGTAAAATAAACCATTATGGGATTGTGTATTAGTAAAAAATCAAACTATATTAATACTATAGAAATTAACCTAATAATTTGTAATACTTTTACGTTTTTAACATAAAAAAATATTTAAAAAAATTTTTTTTTTTCTTTAAAAAAATATTTAAAAAATTTTTTTTTTATATGGTAATGTGTTAAACGCATTCTTCCAATTATAAAACCAAAAATAATTACCAAAGGGGGTTCTCCGACTTCCCAAGCGAGATAGTTGTGTTCTTTACAAATATGTTCAATCCATACAGTCTTTTCCACTTCTGTCTTGCAAACTCCACACACAATTTGATTGCGTCGAGTAAACTGAAAAAAAAATCAAAGATTACAACGTACGTTGTATACGAAATACAGCGAAATGGGGGTATTATAATAAACGATATGTTGCTCGCAACATCACATCGTATGCATGGACTGTGTGAACCATATCTCATATTGTTCTATTTTTGCATGAACTGTAAAATCTTGATTCTAACGATCCCGTGGAGTTTTGGAAAATACCGCTTTGGTTCATGCCTATTTCTTCAAGGACATGACAAATTTCAGCTTTCTACGTTCAGTACTTTCAATTAAACGTTGTTTGTAAGACACTTATTAACATTTATCAATTCGTCAACCGCTTTGTCTTTTCAGAAAGGGAAAATGAACATCATTTGAAAATAAAACTGATTACAGTCGCACGCTGTCCGCCACCATGCCCTCGAATAATTGAAAGGTAAAAATATAAATTTCATAGAACTAATAAATATTTAATAATAGCACAAAAAGTACTTACTCGCCAATAATTACAATTTCTTACATGATCAATAAAGTCATTTACGTCACATATTTCTTTATCACAAAAAGTACATATTATTTTTCCAGTTTCACATAATCTTTTTTCTAATTTTTTGAATAACTTTTTATCTTCAATATTCTGTAACGTGTCAAATAAACTTTTAATTTATTAATGTTACCGAAAAAAATAGACAATAAACATATTTTATTATATTATTTTTAGCTTCACGCTGTATCCCGCATATAGAAGAGTAGGTAAGGGGAACCTGAGAACCTTGTGTTAAGATACTCCGGTCCCCACTTTCCGCTTTTGAGGCATTGCGTGCTGAGTGGCGGAACTCTTCGCAGCGCTTTGCCTTGTTACCAAGCCCAGGAAATGAAAATACTAAACTTTTACTTTTCCTGGAGTGGGAATCAAACCCACAACATGTCGCGTTTAGTCGCACGCTTGTGCCTTTGCGCCACGACAGGCGCATAGGCATTTATTTTTTAATTATTAGAAGAATTATAATTTTTAAAAAATGCATTGCTCATGATCACGGTTACATAATGTTACAAAATATTTACTTACAAAGTGCTTTTCGCCCTCTTTCCACGCTATAAAGTCGTGTTCACTGGAAACGTGATCGTCCCAATCTGCACTTGTCACTTTCGCTTTGCAAACTCCACATACGATGCGTTCAGGGTTACGGCTCTTTTTTGGGCTGGGTTTGTCATTTTCAGAAATAGTTGTAGACCGTTTCCGTTTCTGTAATTTTATTTCTAAATCAATTTTATCCTTATTGATCCAATAAAAATCCAATAGGCCAATGGAAAATTTAATCAATGTAACTAGGATTCATATTATCATAGAACTACGGCATTTGAGAGTTAATAATAAAATAATATATACTATACTTACCATTGATTTTTCACTTGAAGTTATTTGAGTTTCAGTAGAGAGTCGTTCTCGCTTCTTAGAATTATTGGAAATGTCCATATCATACTTTAGGCTCTTATTTGGAAACATGTTTATTGTATTCTAAAAAACCATAGTTTTATTTAAGTTGAATAATTAATAAAAATAGTACAAAATCTGATCGGACCTTAGTATATACTTCAATTTATATTCAATATATATAATTCAATTTGGGAGTATATAATGAGAGTCAAAAATCTTAAGCTTTTTTAAGGAATTTAAGCTTAAGATTACTATAAGTATTTTAATTCCACAAATGTTTTAATAAGAGAAATTGATTTCAGTACTTAAGCAATTTATATTCGTATAACAATTAACTTGTAGGTAAAGTAGGCAGGTAACTTACTAGATAACTTACCTCATTTTTTAGCATATCAGTAGCAACATCTTCATTACTAACATCCATAAACTCATTATTACTCTTCAGATTTTCACTATCCATAGAATCTTTTGGACTATTTTTTTTATTTTGTGCTGCTTTATATTTTGGAAAAATAATATCCAAGTCTATAATTTTGTGTATATTTTCGATATTATTGCAGCAGATAGTGGCACCGTCGTGAAAATTATCTGGTAAAGTGTTATCTAATTCAAATATATCTCTCTCGGTTCTGTCGATAGATTTGTAGATTCCTGTTCCTTCAGTATCATAGTAAATACTAGAAAAAAGTTCTAAAGAGCAAACAGACCCCCTAGACCAAAAATGTATGTGCTCATAGTTTGTACAATCATCATCATAAGTAATACGGCCAAAATCTTCACATAGACAAAAGTTTTGCTCGATGGCCAAGTCAGATGTTTCTTTTACTGTTGGTTCAGAATATTCAATTTCTAAACAATCTGCTGAGCTATTCATAGTTAAAATGTTAGTATTAATCACTTTTGTCTTTTGTCTTTTAGAATATGTCCGCATGCACTGATGTTTCACAAATTGTATATTTCCACCAGGCTTTTCAACTCCTTGTATGCTAAGTTTTGAGGTAACAGCACTCCCTTCTGAAATTATGTCCTTATCTTTGCAGATTTTTGGTTCCTTATTATCCATTAAATGACCTTCAAGATTTTTGCAATTTTCTGTGGAAGACAGGCAAACAGGCTCATTATGTGCCCCTTGATAACTATTAGAGTATGTTTTTAGTTTATGACGATCAGTCACTGTATTATATCCCAGACTTTCTTTATTTACGTTGTTTGTTTGTACATCATGGTTTATTTCTTTTACTTTCACAGCATCAGTATCATATGTTTCCCTGTTTTGTTTTTCTTCTAAATCCGACATTTTCATATTATTACAATTATTCTTGATTTCTTTGGAAGATTTATCTAAGCTTAACTCATTAAATATATGACTATTATTCAAAACTCTTTCAATTTTTGAAGAATTTAAGCAAAAGTTTTGTTCCACATTTTTATTTGTTTTGTTATTGTTAGACAACATAGTATTTGTTTTTAATAATATAGTACTGCTTGGATCAGATGATTGTAGATACTCTAAATCATCTTTTCTATCAACTCTTAAAATTTCCTGTGATATTATATTTATTTTCTTTTTAAGAATACATTTTGAACTAGGCACATTGGCAATATTTGCTGGTACCTCTGCAGCAGCAGGTAATATAATTTTGTTTTGAATATGGCTAAAAGTATTTGAGTTTTCATTATAGTTTTTTGAAATTTCACTCTTGTATTCATTATTCATTTGATAATTTGAATAATTTCCATCAACATTATGTACTGTAACTTGTTTTGAATTCTTTTGAATTTCATCTAAATTATTTTGTGTATTTGCAGATATTATTTCAAGTTCATTGGAATCACCATCACCTTTCATTGTGTTAAATGTTGGGCTCAAAAGTACTGATTCTTTCATTAAACTTGCAGTTTCTAAGAATGATGATTCATTTTCATCAGATGTAGATTTCTTTGATTCTTGAAAATGTTCTGAAATTAAATGAATAAGATTAAGGATTTTTATATTTTAAATTTATTTATTTTTATCTAATTATATCAACCAACTTATTGTAATAATGGTTCTAAATATAATAATTTACACATAATAATACAGGCCAACACTAAAAAAAATAGGTTAATCCATCTATTTTAATAATAAAAAAAAAAAATTTATGGAACTTTTCAAATAAATTTTAACATATACATTACATAGGCATAGAGAGAGAATTATTTAATGCATACATTTGATTTTTTCATTATTAGAATACCTAGTTAAATAAAAAATCAATAATCATTTAGAAAGCAAAAAAAAATTATAAGTTTTGTAGTAGCACATATCTCACCTTTCAAAGTATCTTTTTTATAAGAAATCTCTTTTGAATGGTGGGTACTTCCCAAGTTGATACCTAATTTTTCTAAAATTTCAGGAGGTAAAACTAGCACTTCAAGATTATGATTTAAATTTGAATTGCACTTGGCCCAAGATAGTTTATTTTTTTTAGAATTCATTATAATTTTAAATAAAAACACAATTAAAAATAATAAGATTTATTAAATAAAAATTTCAACTGAAAAAAAAAAATCAATAACTTAGATTGGAACCATGAACCTACAAAACAGTACATAATGATTCTCATTTAAGTATGCTAAGCCATTTCCAAACTAACAACTGAATCTAAAATTAGAGTACTGCTTATAATTAATCAAAAAATATATTAAAAAAAATATACGCAATCTTTTTCTGGAACTATACTAACTAGCTAGCTAACAATTCGCATATCAATTGCAGTGATTGAAGTTAAAATAATACATTTTTTTGGAAACCTATAATAACAAATCGACACCAAAACAATAAAAGAGTATTCAATACATATTTATATTAGTAATAAAAATTTATAAATAAAAATGAAATGTTTTACTACCTAACCAAAAAGGTGGAATCGAACCAACGTCACAGAAAACCAAAGAACACGTGCTACCAGTCAAAAAACTGAGCTAGACACGCACTTATATACCAAAACAAAATCAACATCTTATACTGAAACAAAAAGAAAAATAATAAATAACAAATTTAGAAATTAAATATATTGTCTAAAACAAAATTGAATGTTTTAGTTATAACTTACATATGTTTTAACATCCATGTTATTTTATCCATATAATGTTAGTAGCAACAGCGACACTACGTATAATTATTTATTATCGCACAACTTGTACATAAAATCAGTTTAATTGACAATTTTTCACAAATTCTTTACGATCTAAAATAGGTTAGAAGTACAAAAAATCTCAATTTATTATTTGACAACTGACAAATAGATGGACAGAGTTAATTGTTATATCTCATATTATAGATCTGTGGTACCACAGATTAACATTATCTAGTTCAGCGCTGGTAATGCGTCTAGAATATTCATTAAAAAATAATTGAAACAGGTACTTTAAAATAGAGATTGCGAAACTATCATTTTGTGTGTAAAGGATAAATATTAATATGGTTATTACATAAGGCCATATTTTTTTTATTAAAAAATGCTATTGGCCCTATTTCGTCTAGTGTCACCGGGTTTTGTGGGAGGCCGAGCTAGAGCAGTGTTTTTTTTATTTTATTTTTGTTTGGTGGAAAGGCACCATTATATTAAAAGGCAAATACTGTACCAAGAATATTGACTTTAGTAAACTAAAAATTCACTAGATAATTCTTATAATGAGAATGTCAATATTGACACTAAATATTTCTTTATATATTATAGATATGTGAATATCTTTTAAATTCTATTAAAACACAACTAACTTGATCATTTAGAATCTAAATTTTAGATGGTCAGAAGACATTTTTGTTTTTCTAAATGGCCGTTTATATCTGATCTTCAGTTTCATTAGGATCATTATATTGTAGGCGCATACCCTTTTTCTTTGGAAGTGTAGTTTTTAAAATCTGATAGTAACCTAGAAAAGGATGAGACTGGTCGACTGCGACTTTTGAGTTAAGTAAGATAAATTATTGCGAGAGTGTAATCAGAAGCATCAGTTTGAACCATAAATATTTAACGATAATTATTCGCTTGTAAGTTGATAAGTTGATCTTTATAATATCATTTTTATTACATTGAAAAAAAATATTGGCTTCTTCACCTAGGGGAAAGGTTTTTACGAGTTTTCTTTTTTTTTATAAAAGCTTAGTTTTTTCGTAATTTGTTTTCAACTGTGTATCTCAAAATATGTATTTTATTAACATTAAATATCATAATGCAGATTGTTTATGTTACTTTTTAAATGTTACCTTTTATATTATATTTTAAATTAGATTTTTTGCAAAAATCAAAAAATTAAATTTATTTCTTAGTTATGAAATTATATTCGTAACTATGAAATGACCAAAGTTAATTTGTTTTCGGATAATTCTTTAACGTTGGCAGCCCTAATCATAACCTATATTCAATGTTGATTGAATATTGTATACTTTATTACTTATCTATGCATATACAGAGTTATTAATGACTTTATTTCAATATTCAAACTTAAGTATTTGTTTTTATATCATATATATGTAAATAGAGGATAATATTTTAGGAGACAAACCTGCTACAAAATTTAAATCAGGTATTAAATAAAAATTACAATGGGAAGTACCACTAAGGCTTTATCTTATAGTATTCATTCAGAATGTACTGTAACTAGAGCTCGAGCTGGACTTATGAAATTGCCTCATTACGAAGTCAAAACTCCTGTTTTTATGCCGGTTGGAACACAGGTACTGTTATTCAAACATTCATTTATTTATATTGATAAATTATTATTCATAAAAAACCTTTTATTATATTTTATACAACACTTTCAGGGAACAATGAAAGGACTATTGCCTGATCAATTAGAAAAATTAGATTGTGAAATAATTTTAGGGAACACATATCACTTAGGAAATCGACCCGGTATTGAAGTGCTAAAAAAAGCTGGAGGTCTTCATAAATTTATGGGTTGGAACAGAGCATTACTTACAGATTCTGGAGGCTTTCAAATGGTTTCATTACTCAAATTGGCAGAGATAACCGAAGAAGGCGTGAAATTTAAATCACCTTATGATGACACTGAAATTATGCTTACACCAGAAAAATCAATTGAAATTCAAAACCATATTGGTATGTTTTGTAATAGCTTTCATAATATGTTAAAACATAAACATGTCTCTGCAGTAGGGTTATAAACACCTTTAAAGCCCTACTATGAAAGTATGTTAATCTGACTATCTAAATTGTCAAAGTAAATAATAGGGTACTATTATGTTCCTTTACTTAGTTGTCATGTCTTATTTCAATTTAATGCTAGACTAAATCTAAGCCATTCTCATAAATAATATATATATTTTTTTTCAGTACTTTAATGGAAAGCGAATTGTTGGGCAATATTTTTGTAATTTCTAAAATCCTTAATTATATTTGCAGGAGCAGATATAATAATGCAACTTGATGATGTAGTACAAACAACATTTCAAGATTATGATAGGATTAAAGAGGCAACTGAAAGAACAAGCAGATGGCTTGATCGTTGCTTGAAGGCCCACAAAAGACCTAATGATCAAAATATATTTCCAATTGTACAGGGTTTGTTAAATTATGAGCTCAGAAAGCAAAGTGCTCAAGAACACATGAGCAAGGATGTAAATGGCTTTGCTATTGGGGGTCTAAGGTAAATGATCTATTTTCTTTATGTAGAAAGAACAAATGTTATATTAGTACAAATAGAAAGATACTAGAACAATTGAATGAAGTGGGTTATCTGGGAAATATGCTTAATAGAGATGGAATATACGATATAGATGTGGACAGTCATATTGCTGCTGGTAACAGGTTTAATGGCCTCTATGTGTTAAAGAAACTATGCAACATCATGCATGTCTGTCAGCTGCACATATGGCTGTACACAATCCATTGTTGATACCGAAAATGTTCGTATGGCAGAGGAAGAATGAAAGAAAAGATAGAGAGTGGGTGAAATAACAAAAAAAGAGAAATAATAAATGTATAAAAGAATATAGTCACACAAAACATGCATCATAGAAGGGATTTTCAGATACAGTGAATATTACAAATAAAAGTAGTCAAGTTTAATTGCATTTTTTTGTTAGCGGCGGTGAAGCAAAAGATGACTTTTGGCCCATGGTGGCTCTTGGAACAGAAATATTGGATAAAAATAAGCCTAGATATCTGATGGGTGTTGGATTAGCAATTGATTTAGTGGTATGTGTTGCACTTGGAGTGGACATGTTTGATTGTGTATACCCGACTCGTACAGCAGTAAGTTTTTTGACAGAAACTCATATATAATTTAAATTTTATATTCACATTGATAGCATACATATCTGTTTTAGAGGTTTGGATGTGCACTTATTAATAAAGGCCAGCTGAATTTAAAGCAGAAGATTTACGAAAGTGATATCAATCCTATAGACACAAAATGTGACTGTGCTACTTGCACAAACTATACTAGAGCTTATTTACATTGTATTGTGTCAATGGAAACAGTTGCTTGTCATCTTATATCTGTACACAATATTGCTTTTCAGGTTGGTTCTTAGCCCTGATATTTGTTTTTACAGTATACCATAATTGTCAGTGTTTTAAATGGATATGCTTTGTTACAGAAGCGACTTATGAGAAATATAAGGGAGAATATAGAGAAAGGAACTTTTCCAGAATTTGTCAAAGAGTTTGTGTCTGAAGTATACCCCAACAAGGACTTTCCAACTTGGATTGTTAACTCATTAAATTCTGTTGGAATAAATATAACTGAAAATTAGTTGCAAAATTAAAATAAAACCAAATTAAAAAATTAAATGTGTTTTTTGTAATTCACTTTACATAAAGTCATCAGAGTCATTTCCATCATAATTGGTAGTCATATTTTCTGCCTTCATTAAAGTAGAATAACTTCTAAGTTCAGCTTCCTCTTTCTTACGCTTTTCTTCTTCTTTCTCCTTCTCTTTTTTTTCTCGTAATATTTTCTTTTTGTCTTCTCTTTCTAATCTATCTCTAGTTTCTCTTTCTAATCTTAAATCTGGAAATGCTTCTCTTTTTGTTTTATTAAGTCTGTTTATTGTTTCATTAATTCTTTTAACCACTCTTACTTTTCTCACATCCCGATCCTTGTGGAAAGCAACTTGTCCTACCTGTCAATAAATATAAAATCCTAATTTAATTATAATACAAGGGTGTAAAATTATAACTAATATACTATAAAAAGAATTCAATTTTTGTATAAATTATCATATATGCAATGATAGTTATTTTATTTAGGGTATTTTGAAAACATTTGTATCTTTGGTGAAGCTTTGTGAACACAAGAAATATACTAACCTCCATACTGGGTGTTTTTTTCAGATTTGCCCACATGGTGTAAACAATATCAATATCATTCATTTTATTACCCATTATTGAGTTGGCTTTAACTAATTGACAGGCATCATCAAGTACTGAATTTGGTATGTCATCTATAGTTTGACCCTAAAAATATACATGTATATTAAGTTAAATACAATTTGTTTATTGAAATAAAAGTAAATAAAATTATATAGCTTACCGGCGCTAAACGGAGATAAACGTGCGCTGAAGAAACTTTATCAACATGAAACCAAACATCTTCAGGCCAACCCCATTTTATTAAATCTTCATCTAAAATGCAAAATAAATTATTTAAAAATCTAGATTTTTCTGCTACAAACAGCAAGTACTAAAGGCGATCTTACTTTCATGTTTATCAGCTCCCATAAAGAGTGTTACTGGAGGTGCAACAACATTACTTGTAAAATAGAAAACCATTTTATATAAATTTTTTATCACATATAAAACAAAATTGCACAAAATATATTCATTTTAATGTAATAGTTAAGACAATAAAATATGTCAATGTCAATAGTTGACAAATGACACGAGATACACCCAGTTGAGCTAAAATTAAGCTACAGAGTAATTAGATACCTGTTTTTTTTTATTAAACGCGAAACAAAGTACAAAGAGGGACTCGAGTCGTATTATGCGCTTTAATTATAAAACGGTGCTATCTGAGAAATCAGTTCCGTACAATTTAGCTTATAACAATTAAGAAGTCCAGCGAGTTAATTATTTGATTGTATTCAAGTGATGAAGTTATATGGTGTAACAACTTTTTGTACGTAATATTATTTATTGGGTGTTCCATATATAAAAGTTTACAATACTGTAGCTAGGTAGTTTTTTAACTCAGTGGTGCACTGAGCCACATAGTACGTTAATACTTACTTAGAATGTGCATTAGTTGTTAAATCGATCGGTAGAGCGCACGAGGTTGTTAAGTCTGTTATTTTAACAAAACTTGTTAAAAACGTACATAGACTTAACAACTTTATCTTATTAATTTGGAAACTGGTTTCATATGTAAATCCATATTATATTTTTTTTTCTCTTTAGTTCTTTCAAAAATTACAGATATTTTTTTAAATTATTTCGGCAATAGGCAATATTATTAATAAGAGTATAAACGATTTTTAGTGAACGCCAATATAAACAAAAGCAACTCTCATTGATATATTGGCACCTAATACGTGTATCACACGAAAGAAACAGTACTTTCTAAATTACTCGATGATTTCGCATCATCCATCTTACTGTTGTCGAAACATTACGTCGTTGCGCTTTAATGCTACAATTGGAAAGCTACCAGTAAAAATGTTTTTAAAATCCCTTTTACTTGCTTCTAAGGCGCGTTTTCTTTGTTTAAAAGTGTCACTAGTCACTACTTACTACACATGGGCGTTATGGTTTTTTAGCTGTAACGGTTACATTTTCATATTCGGATATGAAAACTTCATATCCGATATCAAATCCGTTTTCAGATATCGAGTTTGCATTTCAATGGTTTTCGTTAATATTTAGTTTTCGTTACGATTTAGTTTTCATATCTCATCGTCAAGTTGTCGCTACGTTTTGTATGTAGATATTTTATATTGGATATGATCATTTAGGTATCGATAAGATATGATATAAGAGTGACAACCGTTCTTAGTTACGTTTTGGTATATCGGTCTTATCCCTATTACTTACTTGTAAGTTGTAACTGTCATCTGTCAAATGTCATAGTAAACAAGAGTACTTCACGGGCCTAGTAGGAAATCTTTGGATAAATTAAATAACAATGAAATCAAGTTGTTTCATAACAATAAAATCTTAAAACAAATTTTAATATAAGATATTTATAATAATTTAGTTTCAAACTCATTTTCATTAAGTAGTATATTTGCAACTTGATAATTTTGACTACGTTAAGCTAAATTCTTTGACATTTCTTTTCGTTAATTTCTTCATCACAACATCTATTATGGGTAGTCCAGAAAGAGAATTGTGTCCTCCCCCATCAGAGGAAGACGAGTTAACTCTTCCTCGCGCAAGCATAAATAAAATGATTAAAGAATTAGTACCCTCCGTTAGGGTTGCATTTGAATCGCGAGAACTGATTTTGAACTGTTGTACAGAATTTATTCATTTAATTAGTTCTGAAGCTAATGAAGTATGTAATCAAAATAATAAGAAAACAATCAATGCAGAACATGTCCTCACAGGTAGACTCATTTATTTACAATTATACATTATATTTTCTTTTTAATATTTAATGGTATAATTTTAGTTTACGATAACTTTTTTTACTTTATAATCTCTCTTTGTTAATTAAGGCCACCAAACCTGTGATGTTTTGTTAAAACCTTTGTGATTGTGCTATATTCTGTATATATTTTATTATAGTTTCAATGTGATGTCATAAATGCGAAATGTTTTTTATAGTAACTGTTTTTTTATAGCTTTAGATAGATTAGGCTTTAGTGATTACACAGTGGAGGCTGAAGCAGTTTTAAAAGATTGCAAAGCAGTTGCAGCCAAAAGGAGACGACAAAGCACTAGGCTTGAAAATTTGGGCATACCAGAAGAAGAGCTTCTAAGACAACAGCAAGAACTCTTTGCCAAAGTATAGTTCAAAGCTTTATTTTTAAATAAAGAAAATAAAATACTTATTACTTATTAAATGAGAAGATCTATTGAAAATAGCTAACCTTATTTAGAAAAAAAATATTTCTTTGCCACAAAAAATATTTATAATAATAACAGTTAATATTATTTCAGGCTAGAGAAGAACAAGCAAAACAAGAACAACAACAATGGTTATTATTACAACAACAAGGATTGGTTGGTGTTGAAGGGGGACCTCAACCATATGTTCCACCACCCTCAGGAATGAGGCAAGATGATACAGAAGATGATGACTATTCATAAAAATTATATTATAACTCTTAAAAATATACAATGTAATTAAAGAGTAAAACATTTTTTAATATCTTTGTTTTTATTAAAATCTTTTTTTTTCATTGTTTGTTGCTTTAATCTCAAAGACGTGTCCACATGAATCTATTAATCTAGTATCTCAAATATAAGTAAACATGTAGTGTAGTTAAATAGTAGCTTAATGTTTGTTTTTAGTTTACTTAAACTTCATCCTCTGTGTTAGCATATTCACTAGTGTATTCTCATTTAGTCTTTTTGAGTATTGTTCTTCCATTTAGGTGTATATACAACGGCCACACTAGCACTGAAGCCTCATTTATTTGATATAATGAAATAAAAATATTGTATAGCTTATAATTTGTTTTAAAATAAATATTGTATAGGGTTTAGGAATTAGAGGCCATAATGGTGTAGTGAGTGTAAACCCTAAACTCAAGAGGTTGTAGGTTTGATCTCCACTAGGAGGAAAGTTTATATTTATGTTATTACCTGACTGTAAGAAGAGAGTTTTGTTTTTCATATCTTCCAAACCGTTTATATAATTATGGGACGTCACTCTTAACTCAATATGGCACAATATAATTATAATAAGTGGGGAATGGAGTACACTAGGTTCCCTCTGCCTACACTGTTACATGCGGGATACAGCGTGAAGCTATGTATGTATGTATGTATTTATAACATAATTGCCTCTAGAGGCGAAAATAAAAAGGTTATCGTGTGGGGTATCAAACGAAAGGATTTTTTTAGCACATTTCAAATATATAACATATAACTATCTCTTATTGTCTTAGGTCGGCGTTTTGAGACGGTGGAAGAGATTCAGAGAGAAACGCAGGCTGTGCTCGACTCTCTCACTGAATCGTATTTCAAAAAATATTCGAGCAGTGGGAAAAACGTTGGGACCGGTGCATACGTGCGGGTTTGGAATATTTTGAAGGTGACAGCAGCCGCGAAGCTGAAAATTAAATATTCGGCCACTTATGGAACTTTTGGATCGCACCTCGTAGGACTATAACAAGTCTGTTTTAACTACAAAGTGTAAAATAAAATAAATATTAAGCCCAACACAGAAAAAAGAAACCAATTAAACCAAGTTCTACAAAATATAAAATGGGTCCCAACTGGTACTTTTACTGCCCCACTCTGGTAAAACTCAATATTGGGTGGAAAGTGGAGAACTTAGTGTTTTTAAACTTTTTATCTCTGTAAAGGCTTATTTTGTTTTCAGAAAAAGTTTTTTAATACTTTCTTTAGCATTTCGAAGCTCAACATAATTTAACTTTAGCAGTACTTATTCGCTTTGAAACAGAAGCTACATAGCATCTTAAATTGTCAATTGCTAATAATGCTTGGGCATTTGATAAAATCAAAGTTGATTAATTTACTTCTTAATAATTATTACTTAGGACTTCTTTTGTGTAGGTATATTCACTTATGTGTGCGTCATTCACAGTTGTCGAGTGTATATATGTATGTGCACATGTGCATACGAATATCCTTTACCATAATCATTCATTCATTTATATTTCATCTAAAAAGATTTGCTGCATCAATTCAGCTCGCAGCACTCGTATTGCTATCATATAGTAAGTATAGTAGTTTCGTACAAATATAGATATCCCCGCAAGCGCAAGCAATATATAGGAATTTATTATTCGATCGTTATCATATAGTTCCAATTATCACAAACACGACACGAGTAGGTACATACAGTAGCTATTTAATTAATACATTTAAATTATTTGAATGTTTCGAATATTTAATTTCAAGTTTTAGCCACTAGTGTGTTGAAAATAAAAATACGGCGCTACGTTAAATAAAATGCGTCTCTGTAACCAATTGCGTTACGTCTGTGAACTAAACTATATGTCGTTAAACTAAAATATATGCTATGCTCCATATATATTTTTAAACTTTACGTTGTTGTATTTTTATTTATTTACTACTTACAGATGTATGTCAAAATATATTGTACGTACGTCAGAAAGAATTCAATATGTATAAATTGTAAATACAATGATGAATATCGCCGATACAAGTAAATTTTATATATTGATTATGTAATATAATCATGATAACTTTTTATAATGGACAAAAATAATAATGTACCTATACCTGATATTTAATTACAATATGATAGTCACTTTATTAACACGTAACTTGTCTTAACGGAAGAACTTTACAGAAAATTAAAGGCAATATTAACAATATAAGGAACATTGAAGAACCAAAAGAAAAACCATGTGCCTTATTAGCAAAAGATTCTGAGTGGGTTGATATATTTCGGAATTCCGATATGCAATGCTCTAGCACGAGTGATGGAGAAAAAGTATTACATTTTATTATATTTACATTTTGATACCTTTATGTGTAATATTAATTAATATATTAAATATTTTTAACAAACAAACATTCTAGAACAGTACTACCTTAATAAATGTTTGATTTAAAAAAAAAAATAGATCGATAGTGAAGGTGGACGCATCAACCCAGTACAGCCATTAGCCTTGATGTTCCCAGGAATATTGGAAAATGATCCTAAAATGTTAGATAGAATAGCTAATAAAGCCATATCGACAACTGAAATGACAAAGCATTTAGTTGGACAAAAGGCAAATTTCACATGTATGAAAAAAGTTGTTCGCCTTATTCCAGCTGATAAGGTAATTAATTCGTAAGTATATACATATTGTATAATGCATTACACTGAATTACGTAACTTGTCCCCGTGGTCCCGTGGGTCTGGCCGTGAGCAGTCCCGTACCCGATAAACATGGCGCCAAATCATTTTTTTCTGTGCATCTGAACAGCAAATAACAGACAGTGATTAGAAAACGATAAAAATATATTTTATTTATTGCATCGAAACTTGATAGTTATTTTTAGAAAGTCACTTAAAAAACGTAGACCAAACAGTGATAAAAATATGTTTGCATTCGTATTGGTAACTAGCAAGTAATATTAAACCTATGCAAGTAATATTATAGGAGGAGACGCGGATAGCCGCATAACAAGAGTGGGAGTCCCAGTTGGCAACACCATCCTCTTACCGATGGATTGTCTAGGTGGTTCATCAGTTTGTCGCCCTCAATTTCTCACGGGGGATAGATGTCAGAAGGATATTTGTGTTGGGTCGCTAGGAGGCTATTGTCACAGTGGTGGTAGCGGGCGTCACGACGAGGTGTGCCCAGCATATGCGTCTCAACGTCCCGGCTTGCGCGACATAATAGGGTACGATCTCTCGCTGCCAGCCGTGGTGAAGTCTAAAGTAGATCGCGAAATGTTATGGGACGTGGTTGATTTCAGAAACAGTAATGCTCGAATACGAGGCGGCGGAACGGGCGAGGGAAACCTGCTCCAATCTCACCATTCTTATCGAGCTACTAATTTTACAATTCTCCGCTACCCAAAGATTATTCCTAAAAATAATAATTTGGCAAGAAAATCTATTAATTAAAAATATAATAATTTATAAAGTATTTATTCATACACTAAGGAAAGAAAGGTGTTTTAGGAAAATTTATAAAAAATTAAACCTAGCGACCTTTAGGTAATTAAGCCATAAATTTATATAGAGTTTCGTCAATATTTTTTTAGTTTTTTACAGGTTACAACTTATTTACGATACGTTTATAACACGATAATGTATTTTTTTTTCGTATTTTTTTTTACATGTTAATGGTATATTTTGTTAATAGGGACTGAGACAAATCCAAAAAACTAAATATCATTGAAATTAGTATAGCCGTTCTCGAGGCTTTATACCTAGTATAACTAACACGATTTCAGACTGTCTTTTATAAATGTATATAGATAGCAACTCCGAAAGTTATAAACAATATAGTCTTTTTTTTACATCGTCTTGGACGATGTTTGGTGCACGCATTCTGCCAAACGAAATATCAAAAGACATCAGAAAATCGTTAGAAAATTTAGTATGGTGGTACAGCAATTTGTTTTCTTTTAATTTTCTGCGCAATTTCCTTAATTTTTTCTTACATAAGAACCTTCTCCTGAAAATATGTTGTATGAATGTACCAATATATAATATTATAATTTCAGAAATGGCTAGACAGCCTTCCAGAAAATAACTCTTGCAGTTTGGAAGATTCAAGCTCGAAAAATTTGAGCAATATTTTACAAGCTGATATTTATAATGAAAAAGTGAGTAATAGGTAGGTAACTATAAGATCTTTGGTAAACTAACCTTATAAATAATATACACCATTTATTTAAGACTAGTTGCTTCCCGCAGCTCCGTTAGCGGAGACTTGAAATGAAATCATACATCCAAACATGTGTCATTCATCCACATATAAAATCACATATCCACGTATGAGTCATACATCCACACATGAAATCATAAATCCACACATGAAATCATACATCCACACATGAAATCACATATCCACACATAAATCATACATCCACACATGAAATATCCACACATGAGATAGTACATCCACACATGAAATCACATATCCACATATGAAATCACATATCTTCACATGAAATCATTTTATTTTTTTGACATGGCTTATAATCATTTTCCCCGGATGGAGACCGAAATGATACCTATCGTGCTATTATAATAAGACACTGTCAACAGAAGAGTGACCATCACGCGGAATAGGTTTTGTATTACTTTCTTATTTCTAATAGGTTAGGTGGACTATTATAGTTCTTTATCACATGTTCTAATTTTTTTTATATCATACACACAATTAAAAAGTGTCATGAAAATCAGTCCAGTAGATTACAAGATGTGCGCGTACAAACAGACAAACAGACTGACAAAAATTTTAAAAATGATATATTCGTATTCCATAAGTGTTTTTACACCCATCGAACCGGTTTTTTCAAAAATATATTTAATGTACAGACACTATTTTTAGTCATTTATTATAGTATAAATTATATTGAGAGGAATTTTAACCTTTATCCATAGATAGAGAATATCTAAAATTTAAAGAATAGCTTAAAAATGAATAATAATAACATTATCTCTTTGTTAAAGTTCATTCCAGAAAGAAAATCCGACGTTGAATAAATAGAAGTAAATAATTCTAATATAATGCAAAATCAATTACATATTACTAGGATGATAAAAAATAAATTATATATTTTTATATATCTACTAATAAACAAAACTTAGCAAAAATAAATTATTGTTTATTTCCTATTATAATATATAAATATTTTTTATTACCTATTATAGAAACAAAACAATAATTATTGATGACAGATCTCTTTATATAAAATAATTGGTGGAAGAAAACAGACCAGTTTGTTAAAAAATTTATTGCTTACAAAATGCTTAGTGACTCCCATTGTACTTTAGATGAATAAATCACAAACCGTTTAGAGAATGAACATTGAAATAAAACTTAATAATTATATTTCCCTATTGTAATATATGTCGATTTTATTACCTGCACTTGTAAAATTTATAAGTACCTTATATATAAAAACAAATTATTAATTCCACTTAATTTTTCAGACAGATAAATTATGATATTTCTTTTATAGGCACTTGTCACTGCCTATCGTGGTCAAGGCTTGTTAATGCATGCCGGTAACTAAATCGACGTCCACTATATTGCATAAACTTGTATTTTATAACATGATTTAAAAATACCATATTTTATATAATTATTTAGAATGAGTCTTGGGTACTGTTATGTCGAGCTATTGATATCAACCTTCACAAGAGCAACACAGCATAAAGTTTCTTACACCAGTGATATCTCAACATTTTACAATACAAATCGGTTTAAAAATAATAAAATTATAAAAATTGTCTAAAGAAGATGACGATACAGTGCCATAAATTCTGCTCCATATTTGCTCTATTATAAAATCTTTTTACATGGCAGTAACCGTTAAAGTTGTATGGGTTGGCCATGGTTGCCAGCAAACAAAGTTCTATCCATATGTCTATCACGTAAAAATGTCAAATTATCTGGCTTAGAATTTTATACCGCCCTTTAAATTCTAGAGCAACGTTATTTAATCAAAGTTCAATGATTTAAGGCAGAATTTGTGCGTCCATAATTAATATAAAAGAACGCATTAAAATATTTTATTATAATCTATTATGAAATTTGCTTTGACTAAGAATTTTTATTGTATAAAAATACAGCTTACAGTTTTTTAAATTAAAGATATTGAAAACATATTATACATATACGCAATATTGAAAATAATTAGTAAAGAGACCCCATAAATTTTGGTACTTCATTTTAAGATTTCAAATCGTCCATTAGACATGAAGATATTCATAACATCTTAAATAACTTTTATAGTAATATAAATAGTACTAAATATACAAAACAATAATAAATTTTTGTAATTATACTAGATAATATAAAATTACATTTAAATATATGAATAAATTAAAACTATCTAAATAATATGCACTTCCACATTATTATTGTATAAAGTTGTCTAGACGCGCAAAAAGGAATACACTCATCGATAGTGATGTCTATATGTGTATCTTTTGATATATAATTTATATTTATACCATTTCATTTATTGGAAGAGTATGTTAATGGATCTTTATTACTTAAAATTCTATGACACAACCTTAAGAATGATTTCGATCTCAATTTATTTTATTCTATTTTATCTAATAATATATGTTATAGATATTTATGCACAGCGCATAAAGACGATTTGATTGGAAGGATTATATATAATAGCTGCAAATAAAAATTAAAATAAATTTTAACAATGATTTGTTGGTCATCGTCACAATTTTTCAGAAACAACTTTTTAAAAAATATGTAAATGTCTATAAAAAGATAACATTAAAAAAATATGGTGTTTATCTTTTTGACTTTTTCCAGTGTTAAGTTTACAAATTCAGCTTTTTATGCATATGTTTCACATAATTCAGTCATTTTAGATATTTAAAGTGGTAGTAATCTACGACAAACATCCTAATGAGGTATAATTTTCTCTACATTCTTAGAACATTGCTTATAATAATTTAAAACCGACATCAAAGATGAGTTCCATTAGCAGGTAATTATTTAAATTTGTTTGAGCATTTTTGTAGAAGACCGCAGAGAGAGCGACTAGAACGCAAAATTGCTCTAAAATTGGAATACTCAATTGATAGCTACAGACATGGTAATTTTTACATTACAAAAATCAATAAGACGCGAAATATTAAGGAATAAATAACCCATTAAGTTTTTTGTCGCAGATAAAACCTTAAACGACTGCATCAAGCATAACATCAGTGGCGAGGGGTGGAAATTTTAGTTAGGCAATTGAATCGGTGAGTGCAAAAAAAACGTAAGTCCGGATTTTCAAATTTTGCAGGAGAGAGAAAAGCAACACGCTTCTTGCCTTTCTAAGCTAGCTTAAATCGATTACAAATTTTTTGCATTTTTTATGACTTACGTTGTTTCTGCACTCACCGATTCAATTTCCCTGGTGACCATATTTTTTTGCTCTCCACCTTTCTTGATCTTGTTTTTTTGCAAACTCAATTACAATTTCAAGTCCACATTTTCCTGGCAACCTTTGTTTTTAGGTTTCGTGAAAAGGTTAGGCAAGCCGGTGGGAACCGTTTAGTATAGACGCCTCGCCACTGCATAACATTAATTAAAAAATCAAATATAGTAATGGATAAAAAATAGTCGCCGGTTATCATGTTAACCTGCAATTTCATCTTATTTTTATTAAATCTTTGTAAATTAATAATTGAAATCGTGTACTTTTAATGTTAAAAGACCATTTTTAATAACTTTCATTTTTAACAATACCAAAGAACACTTAAAAGGCAGACAAGAACAATTAAATTAATGTTTTTTTTATCCATTTCTATATAAATGTATTTGTAAATAAATAGATGACAGTATAAATAAAAATTAACTGGAGTATATGACTTTAGAACTATGAATAAAGTTTACTTCTTATAATCAAACAATCAAATTCTAAATATAAAATGGAATATTTCCCAGCTAAGACTCGGAACTATCTTACGTTAGAACTTTTTATTAACTAATTAATATAGCTAAAAATAGTATAATACCACAGCATATTATTAGTTTTTTTCATCTATATCTACACAAATCGTGAAGTTCGGATATAGACTAGAGCCAATAAATATTTTCATTATTATCCCATAGTTTTTTTTAAGCTTGTTAAACCATCTATGATACCTTTTTATAGTGTAAAAAGAGATGTTATTACATAATTGTCAATTAATAGAAACTCGATAAGTTTTTTGTTATAAAGTAACATCTCAAGAAGAAATATCTTGGTCAGTGGAATAAAGTAATTTCTATATTTTAACAATTTATGTTTATCATTGGGCACATCACTATTACTCGAACCTCACGACCCATATTCCTATCTAATTTACCTATATTTTTTTTTCAAATATTATATCAGGGCATCTGCACACGTTATTTTTATTGCTTTTTCTCTTATCAATATTTGGTTGCTGCTCAATATCTAAACTTAACAGACTATGTGTTTACTCAGAAAAGAGAGATAAACATGTGTGTAGCTACCCTTGGTGGCGTTAAACAACAGATAACGTGTATGCATTTTTCTCAATTAAAACAAAGTATGGTTTTCTTTTAAAATAAAATATATATGTTTGCCTAACAAAAATCCGATTGATAATTATTTTATGTTAATTTTGTTGTTTCGTCTTTTAACTTACTTATTCTTTGGTTACTTTTTTAGATTTTAATTTATAAATTTGTAATTAAAGAAAAATACATTATTATTAAAAAATCTACATCTATTAACAACGCCACACTAGTGTATTTCATAAATTAGTCTATTGTTCCCTATATATTGCCATGAAGTCTATAAAAGCATTCAACACCGGCCTTTGCCTTTATTAATTTAAAATCGCTATGTAGTCGACAATTGTTACGACAAAATATATATTTTAGTTACTATGAATACTATAAGTAATATTACTAAAGAATACCAAATCCTACACCAGTTCCAAATGCTATAATTAAAGAACTGAACTAAACCCTATACCATTTATTACAAATAATAAGATGGAAAAAATATATGAAACAATCATATTTTGAAATGAAAATTGAAACTCTAAATAGATGATATGCATTATCATCGTGAATGAAGTGAATAGTTATTTTAGAGTAGGAATGTAAAACATTTATTTTTCTTTACTTTTTGACATTTCTTGGTATTTTGACGCTTCGGAAGACGAATTTCAGATAAAATTACAAAAAATTGTTTTGGAACTAGTGGTCTAAATAATTTTACTATAATTTGGTACTTGTTTATAATTTACTGTCAATATAAGGCAATTCTTTTTATATTTCTATATGTCCACAAATTTAGGACGGTTAGCAGCCCTAAGCCCAGTGTTATTACAGGAGCTGTTTTTTATAATTTAATCTAAGTCCATGTCTTTTAGTTTAATCCATCTAGTATAAAAACTATATTATTTATAATTGAATGAAGAGATATTTATTATTATGATAAAATTTTATATAAAGCAGGCACCTGTCAATATTCTAAATACCATTAATTTTATACTATAAACTATAACAATGTCTTTCATTGACAGACATAAAACCGACATGGACTAAAACCACTTCATCATCAATTGTAACAGTTGTCATTAAAGCTACTAGCATTTAATATGTAATTATAATTACAGTTATATTTAAAAAAAATAGCACTTTAAATAAACTATATAAAAATTCCTTGAAACGGTACTAAACTTCTCTATATCTATTTGTAACCAACATATTATACAGCTTTGCATTAAAACAACTGAGTCAACATACGCACACTACATATGTGAAGGAGTAGTTCCATTGGATTGTGAACATTTGTCAATGAGACAGCATTGAGCAGGGATCTGATCTTGATATAATGAAGCCACCGAGCACTGTGAGTGCCACAGCGGCCACAAGGCGTCACGCGCGCAGCCTCACGCAGTTGTTGGAGGCGCGCGTGCAGGCGCACCGTCATTGAGTCGGTTTTAAAGCTGCCATCTTACGTCCTCGTGCCCGAGCCTCTTGTCTTGACGTAGTATACTCAAACCACAACACATTTGGTATAAGTGTTGTGTCTCTTATCATTAGAATTTCGCAAAGTTTCCTGAAATTAAATTATTATTTTACACACCAAAATAAATTGAATAATTTTTACTATAAACATGAATGCTAAAATGTATCTTTTGTAAGTTATATTTTATGTACATACTCGTATATAATAAACCCTAAAATTATTAAAAAATATATATAGAGATGTAAGAAAATATTTCAATCATAAGTTAAAATTTTTTGGCTCAAATTGAACATATTGCAAGAAATCCATGTAAAAATAAAATTATAAAGTTATATTATTTACTGTGTCACGACATATAAAAACTGATAAGATAATGTAACATATGAGCATATCCATGTTAAATATATTCTGTTTTAAAGCAACTACTGTAAATGTGCAATTTTTTTACAACCCAACATCTTCTATAGTCAGCCTAAAAATATAATACATATTTTTTTGTTTATACTAAGATTAGGAAATACATCATATATATTATTGGCTTACTAATATTTTTTATTACATTATTTAATTAATTTGCACTTAAAATAACCAATACTGAAAAACAATAATGCCTTTTCGTACATTTTATAAAAGTACATATATGTTTTCTTCTTCATTATATATTTATATAAAGAATATTCTAATTTGGATGTGGTATATTTCTCAATCACTTTTTACTAGAAAAGTTTTTCTAGTTACTTAGAAAGTAATGCTCCAGGCATATAAAATAATTATAGAGGTGAACTCTTTATATAAATTACTCATCATCATTAATTATCACTGCCCAAACTGGTTTAAAGATAGTAGGTATTAAAATGATAGGTTAAAGTATTTCATACATATTTCCCTCAAAGCTTAAAAATAGAAGGTAACCAAATTATCTAGATAATAAATAATTTACAATTATATAATTAAAGTTTAGATGGCTAGATTATGATAGTAAATACTTACAATGACACCAGTTGAGGAAAGAAAGGTGTAAGTACTCTATGCACTATTATGAACCATGTTGTAGCAAATATAAGACCAACAACACCTCCAACAACTACCTGAGCGGTAGTGTGGTAATGAAGATATACTCTTGCAATGCTTACAATCAAAGCTAAAGTCAAACAGCTGCCTACAATTATTATCCTCCAAAGTGCAGATATAATACTGTTATTATTTATATGATGTAACCTGCAAAGAAATGTATTACCTAATTCTAGTTTTAAAATAAAAATTAGAGGTTTCATTGATGTGTAGGGCCTCTAGTTTTTACACATGGAAATCCTGGTGGAAATGGAAATCATGGATATCCATGAAATAAATGTAACATACATTACATTTCTTATATTAATTTAAAATACTTTTCATATATAATTAAAAAAAATATTAGTATTCTGTACTCTTTGTATATATATAATATAACTGTGCTATTTCATGCTCTTCCATATGTATTATTTTTGCCAAAAGGGGTACTAAGGTTTTTATGTATTAGTATATTGATAAATACTTAATAATAAATATATAAATAAAAAAAAAATATATTTTTTACCTTATGATGAAGAAATACAATACATAAATGCTAAAGAACCAAATAAATTGAGCATGTGATGAAGGCATTCCATATTCATTATATAGATTTCCTCTTGCAAGTGGCCGTGCTTCACATATTAGATGTTTTAGTGCTATGTTCAATATTTCATTTACAAGGGTTCCAAAGAAGAACACAATCTGTAAATATAATGATAACCTTTATTTTTAAATTATATTATTCAGCATTAATTATGTTCAGCATTAACCTTCTTTAATATTGACTACAATTAGATTTACTAAATATTTATTTTAGTAATAATATATCCCATAGCTATTTTTACTTACAGTATGAAGATCTCTTCGAAATAGAATCAATGTTACAAATCCAGCGCCAATACCAAATGGAGCCAGACTCATGAATGCTAGAAATTTACCTAATATATCACCTGAAAATATTTTTAGTATTTAAAATAAATTTCAATTTAGAAATATTTTTGTCAATATTTATATGGATTAAATATATATTAAATGTAAATTAAAATACCCTTCGGATATTCAACCAAAGTGAGGGCTAGAGGTTGCCATTCAATATCACCGTTATTTAGATAAACATCCTTCTCAAGCGAAGTATCTTCCATTTTTATATTTAAACATGTGTTAAATGATACTTATAAAGGGAAATGAATAGAGTAGCTTATCAGCAGCATAGCTGTATTAAACTGTAACAATTATTATCATCCAAACGACGTGATTTTATAATTTGTTGGCATTCTATCTTTTCCAAGTTCCAATGACCACGATTCACGATGTAACTGTCAATGTCAATCATAACATAGCATTAACGTCAGACAATTTTAAAATTTTGCATCATAGAGTATATAGACATGAATGAATGAAGATTTCGCACGATGTCGCGATTGTCGCATTTTTTTATCTATGTTTTTATTTACAAAAAAGCATAAGCTATAAAAAACTTTAAACTATGTATTTTATGAGAAATATTATTGGAACGAAGTTCATTATCGCGCTTTACGAAAGACGGAAAAAATTAAGACCTAAAATTGTAACGATACTTTTTGCTATAGTTGTAAGCGTGCGGCGTGCGCGAGTTTCTCTTTCTGTCTCTCTCTCTCTTTCTCATAGAAAGTAAGCCAATTATTTTCGTTTCGTTTTTCTATTTCGTATTGAACAGCGTTGTGTCGCGACGAATATTTTTACATTATATTTGCAATAATAAAAAATATATTATTATAAATTAAAAGAAATAAAATTTTATTAAAATTCCTTCACTAATTAGTCATATAATACAGTACTCAAGTATTTAATTTTCCTCTATATCATAATCATATTCAGCCATTTATATCTTCGTATATAAATAAGAAAATTACTAAACACATCTCACTGCCTATTAATTTAACCATTTTGAGATTAAATGGATAGGCATTGAAAAGTGTTTTAAAAGTGGACCGCTATGGATACGTCTATCGAGTTACGTAAATTATCTTAAAACTGACAACATTGAAATTCGAATTCCGTAATTACATTATTTATCTGTGCTTCGTTCTTTCTTTTGTAGTTATTGGTTCCTCTCTTTCATCGCCAAACTATTAGACTAATAATATTAATATAAATAAGTTTAAAAGCGTAATTGTAATAAGTTAATCACAAAACCGATGATGACAGAACCTGCAGTGGAACTTGATTTAACAATAGACGATTTAGTGCCTAAAAGCCCAGAGAAGTAAATAATATATTGACCTTATTAATTCCAAATATTAATTGTTAATAAAATTTTCATTATTATAGAGCTAAAAATAAAAATATTTCATGATATTAAGAGTTGATAATTAGTAAAATGTTTTCTAATTACATATTTTAGTCGACCTATATAACTGACAACAACTCCTACCCCTTGACTTTATAATATGAAAAACATTTTTATTGTCATACATAGTTATTTTGAAGTACATACTTTTTTTCTATTGAATAGAATTGCAGAGGAAAAAAAAGAAAGTGGGAACCATCTTTACAAATTTAAAAATTATAAAGGTGCTTTGGCATTATATGAAGAAGCAATTAAGTTATGCCCAGAAAATGCTGCTTATTATGGCAACAGGGCTGCCTGTTATATGATGTTGGGAATGTACAAAAAAGCACTGGATGATACCCAGAAAGCAGTTGCCCTTGATTCTACATTTACAAAAGGATATTTACGAATGGCTAAATGTTTCATTGCTCTAGGTATGTATGTCAATCAATGTATGTAATCAAGACATAATAACACAAATTATGAGTTAGTTGTTCTTTAGTATTTTTTAGTGTGTAAAATATATTTTTAGTTGATTTCACACACATTTTTTTATTACCAACATTTAATTAATTAATCTGTATTATTAATCAACCTTAACAATTGAGTAATTTATTTACTAGGAATGAAAACGACTTGTATAAATTAATATGAATGATCTAAAATAAGCAATTTCCATATATTCACAATAAACACATTTATGTAATTGAAGTTTAGTTTAAACATCTAGAGCAAATAATTATTATATCTTTATCATCATATTGTACCATTTGTATATTTATAATAATTTATACAAATAAATTTTCTTTAATTTGATATTTAAACTTATAATATGTTGTATTAGTCATATTAAGAACAGTTATTACTAATAAGGTCAGCTTTGTCGCCCACTTATATTGTAAATGTGTGTGTAAATTACATTTACTTCAAGTTCAACTTCAACTTTACTCTACATTTGTAATTACAAGATTTCATCACTTTTACATAATTTTTCTTCATGACTGAAAAAACTTTATTTTTCATAACTTAAATATTCCAATGTAGAGTAGTTGAAAGTGCCTAGTGTAATCTGTTTCACTCACTCAAGGCATCCTCAATCACTTATTTTAAATTATTTTTATTCTATCATTTATTTCATTCCAATTTAATATTATTTTCTAGATAGATAAGGTTTTTTATCAATAGAGTCTGTCGGAAATGTTTGAATTTAATAATAAAATGTTATTGTTAATATATAAATGTTAACAATAGCTCTAACAAATTTGTGTAGTTATTACAAAAAACTTTTTGAAACTTCTTTAAAAACTAAACAAAAAAAACCCTAATAAATAGATTAATACATTTTTACTTATACTTATTTCCCCATTGACTCATTAACAATGCATTGTCTTTAGCAATGTATGTATACTTTTTATAAACATGGATGTTAAACCATGGTAGTGTGTGAAACATTTATTTTATTAATTTAATATACTTTTTATACATTATTTAAAAAAAATATGAACATTCTGCACTCCTCTAAACAAACTATAAGTGTGCCAAGATTCATTTTCGCCCGTCCACGTAATATTCGTAAAAAGGGATACAAAGTTTTTGCTTCACCTATTTATATATAGATTAATGGGTCTCCGAGGAAATGTTATATTTAAAATAATATTATTCTTTCAATTCCAAAAGTTAATATATTTTGTTTGTTGCAGGCGATTTATCAGGGGCAGAGCAAGCTATTCGACGTGCAAGTGAACTAGGCGGCGTAGATTGTGCTGCAAACGAACGACGTGCTTTAGATTCATTAAAGCGCCTTCATGAAGATGCTCAACGCGCTATGGAAGCAAATGACTACCGACGCGTGGTCTTTTGTATGGATCGTTGTTTGGAGTACAGCCCTTCAAGCTCTAAGTGAGACATTGTTTATCTCATTGTTTACTTCTTTGCACAATAAAATAAGTAAATACGATAATAATTATTAATAATTTTAGATTAGGTTTTTGGTACCCTGAATGCCATGTTTCTTAATACTATAATATCTCACATAATGTGAAGTAAATATGATCACAAATTTCACTTTGCCTACCCGGCTGTAGTATAGAGCTGCGTGAACATAAAAATTTATTCGAATATATTATATTTCTGATTTATTGAAATTCGATTTGCTTTAAAATAAATAAAAAAGTAAAATAGTATACATAAAACTATTTCATGTTTGTTTGATTAATCATATAATTGTAAGATATAAATTGGTAAATGTGATAAATAACATAGATGAACACTAGCTATATTCAAACATATGTGTGCTAATTTTTTTTTGAAGGGCAAAACTCATGAAAGCTGAATGCTTAGCGATGCTTGGACGGTGTCAAGAAGCGCAGGAAATAGCTAATGACTCACTAAGATTCGACAGTTTCGATACAGACGCAATATATGTGAGAGGATTATGCCTATATTTCGAAGTATGCAAATCTTTATTTGTTAAAATTTGTTAGTTAATGTTAAAACAGATTACTAAATTTAATTCAAAAATGTTTATCGTAGGACAAAGACGAACAAGCCTTCAAACATTTTCAACAAGTGTTAAGACTAGCACCTGACCACAAAAAAGCTATGGAAACATACAAAAAAGCAAAATTATTAAAACAGAAAAAAGAAGAAGGTAATGTGTTAATGTATTAGTAAATAATTACAAATAAATGAAATAATAGGTAAAAATAACACATTCATTCGATATTTTACAGGTAACGAAGCATTTAAAATGGGTCGGTGGCAGCAAGCTTTGACTCTCTATAATGAAGCACTAACTGTTGATAAAAATAACAAAAAAGTAAATGCTAAGTTATATTTTAACAAGGCAACAGTGTGTTCAAAAATGAATCAAATAAAAGAAGCTGCAGAAGCGTGCACAGCTGCCCTTGAGTTAGATGAAAACTATGTAAAAGCTTTGTTACGAAGAGCAAAATGCTACACAGAACTGGCGGAATTTGAAGATGCAGTAAAAGATTACGAAAAATTGTACAAAATTGACAAAAGTAAGGAAAACAAAAAACTATTACATGAGGCTCAATTAGCTCTAAAGAAATCTAAACGCAAAGATTACTACAAGATTCTTGGTGTCGAAAAAACTGCTTCAGTGGATGACATCAAAAAAGCTTATAGGTATGTTATATAAAACCTTGTAATATGTTAAGTGGGGAACGGAATTGTTGAAAGAGAATGGAGTGTCTTAACACTAGGTTCTCTGGTTCCCTCTGCCTACCGTGCTATATGCGGGTTACAGCGTGAAGTTAAAAAAAAAAATATATATGTTACATTGTGTGTTTGTTTTGCCAAGTCCCGTCTATCTATAAGGAAATTTCATTTATTTACAAACTTTTTAATCATATAATTGTGTAGAATGTGCATATAACTTGTTGAAATAAGCAGTTAATAAGCAAAAAAAGTCATTTTTTTTTCTAAATTTACTCAAATACTTATTTCAGAAAGCGTGCTTTAGTACACCATCCTGATCGCCACGCTGGCGCACCCGATAACGAACGCAGAGAACAGGAGCGCCGCTTCAAAGAAGTTGGTGAGGCCTATGGCATACTCAGCGACCCTAAAAAACGAGCTCGTTACGACCACGGGCAAGACTTGGACGATGATGGCTCTGGCATGTCTGGTAAGTGCTCACTTCATTTTTACTCCTAAATATTTATTTAAATAAAAATATAGTTTAATAATTCAAATATGACCAAAAAGTAAAATTGCTCACTAGTTTTTAATTTAATTTGAATGGGACCACATAAGAACCACTAGCTATCATATATATATAAAAAGAATCATCGAAATAGGTTCACCCAGTAAAAAGTTATCCAGTAACACATACAAAAAAGTACAGTTGAATTGAGAACTTCCTGTTTTGGAGTTGATAAAAAAATTAATGCATTGAATTTCCTTTTGTATTAAAATACAGTCAAAAAATCTTGGAATGCACTGTATTATAATGCATTCTTTAGGAATAGCTTTTTAAAAATTGCATTTTATAAGTGAGAACAAAGAACTTTGGGTAATATTAATATATTTATTTCAGATGTAGATCCGAATATGGTGTTCCAAACATTCTTTAGTGGGGGCAGACAAGGTTTTGATATCAATTCTGGAGGAGGATTTCCTGGAAGTTTCAGCTTCCAATTTGGTTAAACTGAGTTTATGGTCATTTTGCTTCTACAACAAAGTCTAAAACGAATATGAAACAAAGTCTTAAAATTATTCCATTCCATATTAGTAAATATAAGATCGTCATTAATTTGCTTCAAAAAAATAAAATTATAACGCATTACCTGAAAGTACCAAAATAAACCAAAAATAATAATGTAGAATTGTGTGTTTTCTCTTGCCTGTAGTATATCAATTTTATAATAGATATATTAATATTAATCACAAGAACTAATTGAATACTGCTCTGGTTATAATTAGATAATTGAATGTTCTTATTTTAAATTTTATTCATTTATAAATTAATATAGTATTTACTAAATTAAGAAGATTGACTGATGCAATGAGGAACTAATTTAAATTGGGATGTTATTATTTATTTTCTAATTATTAATAATTTGACAACATGTATAAAAAAATAATCTAACATTTTTCTTTATAAAAAATGAAAATAGATCATGGCACAGTGGTAGCATCTGACACAATTAGTTGTGGGATAGAGTCTAACTTGGGGAGGAATGATATATTTTAATTTTTACATTTCCTCAGCGTTGAGTATCGCCACTCGACTTGCAATGCCACGAATCCGGGCGGAAAGCAGCAGTGTCTTGACATTAGGTTCTGTCTACCTTGCTATGCGGGATAAGGGAAGCCGTAAAAACAGAATTATATTGATACCAAGCAATCCTGTATCGAAATATATAAAAAAAATGAGAATAAATAATTAAATTGCTTAATTATGTCCCATTGGAATTTAAAATGTTATTTTGCTAAAGAACGTCATAATATCTTTTTTTATAATTAATTCTTTTTTTTCATGTGCCATGAGGGGCATTTTAAAGCGAAATTTGCTCTATAGTGAATGCGTGCATAGGGATCGCGTAAAGCGGGGTGTTATTATACTTTCCAATAGACAAATAAAAAATATTGTATTTTAGAATACTGATTGACTTCATTAATAAAATGGTTGGAATCTAATACATATTGTGTGTTTAATTAACAAAACTGATATTAAACATATCATAATCGTTTAGCGAGGAACGAAAACAATTTTAATTGAGAAAATGTAGTAGAATTTTTTCCTATTTTATATCCATTATGATGAACTATAATTAAAATAAGCCATCAATATGAAAAATTTAATAAAATGTTAAAAAATAAACTTTATTTTTACGAAACAATAATAAAAATGATCCATCATTTTTAATAATTTCACTTTTTATTTAGATGTTTTAACATTTTCTTGGAAAGCCATAGCTTTATCGTTTGCTGCTCGTTTACTACTAGTTTTACTACCGATGGCGGCAAATCTGAAATAATGGATATAATGTTTCCAATATAAGTTTTTGGAATATTCGCAAACATTCTAAGTATGTAAATACTAAGAACTTATAATAAAATCCTATTGTAAAACAGGATTTTATTATACGTACATTCTTTGGGCCTACCTAAACTACCTACATTGTAAGTTGAAAGTATAGGATCCGATAAATATTATATTCTAGTTTCAAGAAGCTTGAAGTTGAAGTTGCAACAATCTACTAAGTTAGAAACTTAAAACTATCGGATACATCGGCATCATAACATAATAATATTAATTGACGCCTTGAAAATAAAAGGGAGTCAAAACACTACGATTACGCCAGAAAAGGATATACCTACAAGTATTTAAAAGTTCTCATATCATATATTCATTTTCTAGTTTTTTTTTATAAATTTAAAAAGTATTAAATTATAATAAAAATAAATAAATAAATTTAAAAAATATTAAATTAATTCAAATTATACTACTAATAAATGTGGTAATAGTGGCTACAATAATCTACATTACTTTTTCATTTTAAATGGTTTCTTTTGTTCTATTTTTGGTGGTTGATGGTCGGTCTTAAAAGTCAAAACGTAACGCTTTACAACATCAACATTCACAGTTGTATTTTCCGGATACATGCGTTTTTTCCATGTTTCCCTTTCTTCCATCCATTTTCTCTGATATTCGTACGATAGCAGCCATTGTATACGTGATGGTCCTTCCTTAAATAAATTCTTTTAAATAATTACAGAAATATAATATAATTTTAAACCTTAAATATATAGGGCCTCTATTATAATGTAGTATATTTAAACGAACTAATGATAAATGACGTTATAGAATATATTCTTACCAGGCCTGAATAAGTTATTAAGTCGATATGCACATACATCTTGTTAATTATTTTTAAAGGATGAATATATTACTAAATAAAAAAATCGAGCAATAGACACACTTATAATAAGAGTATTCGACTTCTTACCCAAAAATGAGTAATATCTATTGATAGGAAACAAGTGCTCTTTATTCCTAAAAATCATAATTTCAAAATAAAATTTTAAGCTTACTTTAATAGGTACTTAATAAGTTGGGTAATATATAGCCTAATTTATTCTAAGTCTTAATACCTGATGTGAAACCCCAGCAGCCTTAGGACAAATTAAGTAAATATAATAAGTATATGTATTGATATAAAGAAATAAGGGCTTGAAGCACCTAATGTTGAACTTTAGCACTTCAGCTTAAACTTTATGACTTATTATATTAAATTATTTATAACGCCTTCAGATAACGCACTGAACATATCAGCAGGATAGCCACTTTCAGCTGATAAAAAAAATTAATGGTTCTGAATGAATGGGTCGGCAACGCGTAAGTGATGCCCCTGGTGTTGCAAGCGTCCATAGGCCACGGTAACCACTTACCATCAGGTGGGCCGTGTGCCTTGTTGCCACCGTCGT
This sequence comes from Philaethria dido, assembly GCA_033558755.1. NCBI lineage: Eukaryota > Metazoa > Arthropoda > Insecta > Lepidoptera > Nymphalidae > Philaethria > Philaethria dido. The sequence goes on along the minus strand of JAKGSA010000031.1, from coordinate 101,758 downwards.
GGTATAAAAAAAAAAAAACCTCATGTGAAACTCAGGAACGTCGAAGGAAGGAAGGAAACCAGGAAGCCTGGTAACGTATTGATATGTGGAATGGAATTCAATTTCATTCTGGGACTTAGAAATTAGATTTTTTTTATGAAAGTGAAATTATATTGTATCCTTTTACTTGAGAAATTAAACGTATCTGTATTTCTCACAAAGTTAGACACATGTTTTAGGGTTTTTTGAAATTTGTCCTTCAAGGGAAGGAATTAAATGCCAAGTAAAAATATATGTTTTCCGATATAGCAAGCGAAGTAGGATTCAATTTTATTTTTAATAAAGTTAAGAAAGATATTTACACCCTACGATGCATCATCACTTAACGTTACGAACTATAAACATTAGGCATTGTTATACAAATATATATGCGTTTATCTTTACCTACCATAAATTTCCATGGTTGCGGATTGTACTTAGGAAAATCTGACGATATAATGTTATGTATTGGTCGACATTGTACTGTTTTCTCCCACTTAATCCCTGTCATTCGACCCATCTAAATTATTTGTAATTTTATCGTTCAGCCAAAAAGGAATAATGTCTAAAACTGACGTTTCTAATTTTTGAAACAAACAAAAGAAAAAAAACAATAAAATAAGGTCTACATAGTAACATATTGTAAAAATAAAGATAACATTTTATTTAAAAATAATAAAAAATGAAGAAGTCAAAGAAAGTATAATTTTGTTTAGTCTAAACTGTAACATTTTCAGATTTAATAAATTAATAAAACATATAATTTTTTAAGTAGCAGGATTCGTACCCGTGCTTCTACTTATTTCTATCCAACTATGTTGAAACCTTATACGTATGCTTTTACGAAACATGCCTCTAACAAAAATAAATTAAAAACTAAGAGTTATTTTATTCTATGGAGATAATTTTAAATATATCCCAAGTATAACGAAATCAGGCTAAGATCATTTATGTAAAAATAAAAAATATAATGTATAAGAGATGGGCAGAGGTGGTGAAAGCTTTGAATAAAAAGTTAAAAATAGTGATTTAACATTACGATTTTGACCAGCAGTTGTAGTATATATAGTAAAGTGCAACATTTGTGGATGTTTATCAAAAATAAAATACATCTGGATTTTAAGATTTTTATTGAATACACATGAAGTTTCGAATAAAATTTTCATCACTTACACATGTACCTGGAAAGAAAGATTTTTTATATTAATAATAGTTTATAAAACTTTAAGGATAATCATTAAAAAGTAGAAAATTGTTTGCCTTTATTAGTCCCATGATTATACGCCAATAAACATAGGGTGGAGTAAGCATTGATATGATATACCCTCCAATTCTTTACATTAACTCATAATGAATCAACGACTGCCTCAGAGGGTGCTAATTTAAAGTTATGGATATTAATTTAAAATAAAACAACTACTTCAAAACTATCAAATTTCTAAATAAAATATCACGTTTTGTTAACTAATTGAGATTAGTTCCATAGTTTTTCATTTAACAATCAGACAGTGTACAATGATATAATAAACGTGTGTAATTAATATCTATATAATTTTTGGTATAACTTTTAACTATAAAAATAACGACTAATATTCTTTTAGAGGTTTGGTGTTAAGTTAAAAACATAACATTGTGTGCACCACGTGTGTAAATGTTTAAAAATTTCTGGGATTAAGCCCAAAATATTCGTAAGTTTATTGTAAAATACAAATAATAATAAACCTAAAAATTGATTTAAACGAGATTTGTCAAATTTGAACACAGGTAGCACAATAATCACATGCTTTTATAAAAGTAAAAATTTTATCAATTACTGAAGAAATTGCATTTTTATCACCTTTAATATGTATGTTTTGAAAATGTTTCCACAAAATGTATCATGTTTTTAGGTTATATTAACAATACAGTCAACGTGTTTTAAAAGTTAAAAAACAATATTTTTCTTACCTTTTTATTTAGACCTTGCACGCATCTTCCTACGTTTACGCTTTAGCCTTCGCATACGCTTCTTACGCCACTGTAACAAAAAGTAGAGAAGTTGGCTGAAATGCGGTTCGACATTTATTTTATAAACACTAAGAAAGAAAGAAACACGAAAAATACCTTTGCTCTCATGATTTATAACTTCAAGCCTAAAGGCTCGAACGATTTATAAAATCGTTGCTTTTCGGATCAAGTTAATATTTTCCGATAGAGTTAGATGAGCTCACTCGCGCTCAGTCTACAAGAAAAGAAAGAATATAACATAAGCGGCTTAAAGCAAATGTTACCATATCATAGATATAAAAAAAGTTAATGTTGCTATAAAATTTAAAATATATTAAATGAACGAGCAATGGCTTCACAATACTTGAATTGTATATTTACTTTACGTGGTTATACTATATCTAAGATGTTATAATATATATAAATTAACTAAACATTGAAATAACTGTTTCCTATAATTAATATTTATTATATGGTATAGATTTTTATAATATAATATATAAATATATACAAGTTCAACATAAAGCTTTATATCGATTTCAATAAGGAAAAGGTTTTATTTTCGTCATAAAATTTAATTTCTGAAATTATTACACACATTATTCAACTATAATAAATAGAATATAAAAATACAAATAACGATTTAATGTTATGTTGGCCTCATTGCTTGAATTTATTATAATTTTCTCTTTATATGGCTACACTAAATTTGGCCACTGTCAATATATACTTGTCATAAACAGCAGGAATATTCGCGCCAAAAATAAATTGTGTTAATAATTGTGAAAAAATAGTAAATATTACAATATACGACAGAGTTACAGTAAGGTATGTTATAAACTATACTTTTTAATATGTTTCTCTATTTATTTTAACCTCATATTGAACAAACACGTTAAAAATTAAAATAGCTAAAATGATGTTCGCCAAGGCTGCCAACATTATGTGCAACAGTCATGTCGACTTGCTGTTACTTGTGTTTGTCTTGTAATTATTGATTCAATGTACATATTCACAATGTTTTTAAAATAAAAAAATAGCATCAAAGTGTTTTTATGTAATTTTTGGCAATAATTTACTAGTTCGTTATACGTTTTATGCCACAGTGCTCACTGTCAATTAAACTGGTGACGCTGGGCATGCTCTGCAAAAATGGTTACTTCTAATAAACAATCTGATAAAAAAGTTGTTAAAATGACAGAGCAGAATAATACTGTAGTGGTGCCTCAAAGAACGTTGCTTGGTGAAGTCAATGAACACATTACGTGTCCCTTATGTCGAGGTTACTACATAGACGCAACCACCATTGTTGAGTGTTTACATTCTTTTTGTCGAAGTTGTATTATAAAGCACTTACAAATTAAGAGTTACTGTCCAGTTTGCGAAATGATGATTAACTCTGCGAAACCTAACATAAAATTAGATAAGGCTTTGCAAGACATTGTTTACAAACTTGTGCCTGGTCTATTTCAAAAAGAAATGGAACGACGGCAGCAATTTTATGCGTCTAGACCAGGTCCAGCTGCGTCTGCCACTCCAGAACAAAGGGGCGAAGATACAGAACGAATTATATTTAGTCCTGAGGATGTCATTTCATTCTCTTTGGAATATGCTGATGCAACTGATACTGACAGTATATCGAGTAAGTCTTCTGATAGCAATGAACCCCAACCACTTTCTGCTACTACAAGAAGATATTTGCAATGTCCTGCTGTTGTTAATATTAACCACCTCAAAAAATTTTTAAGCATGAAATTTGATATTGATAGTACACAATTTGCCATTGATATTTTATATAAAAGAGTCCCTTTGCCCGATTATTATACATTAATGGATATAGCATATATATACAATTGGAAAAGAAATGAGCCTATGAGATTTTTTTATCAAATAATTGATTATGTTGCAATAAGAAATAGACTTTTTGATATAAATAGAAAGGAAACACAATTTACTGATAGAAAATCAAGTCCTACTGGTACTGAAGAAACAAATGTAAGTAGTCCAACCCCAAATCATGATCCAATTTCTGAAGCATCATCCGGTACTGACAGCCCCATGCCTGAAGATAATAATAGTAAAAAAACAGGAGATTTAATTAAGAAAAATGAAATATTGGCACAAAAAATTAAAGAAATGAAAAGTTCTACTTCAAGTAACAATGTAAGATCTACATCACCTTCCAAGAAAAATGATGATGAAGTTGAAAAGTCACAATTTTTAAATTCATTTGAGCTGCAAGCAAAAAATAATTTGACATCAAAATCATCACCTTCAAAATTAGCTAGCAATGAAACAGTACCAACAAATGATAATTCCACTGCAAAGAGTTTAGTAAGCACAAAGGCAGAAGAAAACTTAAAAAGGAAATATGAGATTTCTAAATCATTACCTGAAATGAAAAAAATTAAAATTGAAATAGAAAAGGCTAAGCTACCTTTGAATCAAACTAGTTCTAGTAGTGCAATAAAAACAGTAAATACAAACTCTCCCAAGATACCTGAAGTAAAAACTTTAAATAAAGTTACTGAAGATCCTCCAAAAAGTAATACGGCTACTCCCATCAACACTACTCATCAGTCATCTGATATATCTGTTACAAACAAAGATGTGAAACAACAGCAAAATGTCTCATCTGCTAAACCTGTACAACCAGACAGTCTAGGTCAAAAGAGGCCAGTACCAGTTTCTCAAGTAATATCATCTCCTAAAAGAAAACCATCAGACCCCCCTGTTATCTCTCAGCCATCACCATTAGTTCATAAAACAGTGTCTCCTCTGAAGTTGCAAATACCAAAACTTCCAGACAAAAATGTCACGATTCATAAGCCTCTTGATCCACCAAAAACCACAACCAAGAAAATGCCTGATTTGAAGCCCAGTATACCAATTACTCAATCTACTCATAACAAAGGGCCACCAGTTGGAAAATTAAGAATGGATCTTTTAGCAAATAACTGTGATCCCACAATAGACAGAAGTAAAATATTATCACAAGTTAAGACATCTCTTCCTACTCCAAATACAGGACAGACTTCTGGAGATCCCTTGAAGTCTTTATTTGATTCATGTAAGATTAACATACCTTCGTCATTATCAATTACTTTGACTGATCAAAAGTTAGAACCTCGTGCCACTCCTGAGCCTTCAACTTCAGACCCAAAAAAGAATATTATAAATAAAAATGTTACCAGTGTAAGTAATACCACTGCACACAAAGGGCCAAACCCTCCTGTACATAATTACATTGAAATACTTAAACTTCCAGATACTGATACAAAAAAGCCAAATAAAGCTGAAAACTCAAACGATAAAACTATACCTAATAAAGCAGAAAGTGGTGGTAATACTTCAAAACCTATAAAGACTTCCGAAACATCTGCCAAAGGTCCTATTCCTAATTTAAAACCTATTGCAGATACTAAGTTAGGAAAACAAAGTGGTAATTTTTCACCACCAACAACATTTCAACAGACTTTTGAACAACAATTGCTATCAATGCAAAGTGATAAAAAACCCAAAATACCGAAAAATAAAACACAAGTTCCAAAACTTGTTCCAGCTACTCCAAAGGCATTTAATGCTGCAAATAAACTTAACAATGTTAATAACAAGGTAGCTTCCTCTATGCCTACTGCAGAGAACAAAGCAACCACAGCTCTTGACTTGTCAACCCCACATAATGTACAAAGTCAGTTAGGTCCACAACAAACTAAAGCTTTTGAAACAATGCAATCTATTGCCAACTTGGCTAAGAAACAGAGCATGCCTTCAAAAGTATTACCTATGGCTATGTCACAACCTAATGTGTTTTCAGGTGTACCAAACAGGCCTCTAACCACTGCCTCTCAGCCTTTAAGAGTTCCAAATGCAAATAGTATTAACCAACTCAAACTTGATAACTTAAATCAAGTTAGTCCACAAATGGGTCCTTCTAGACAAGAATTAGCTCAAAGAAATAATCAAAACAAGCACATAGCTAATTCTGCTGCACCCATACAGTCTCCTAATTATACAAGTAACTCACCATCTAACACTCAGCCTTCACCAAGATCACAAACTCGCTCACCCAGTTCTTCACCAAAATTAATAATTGCAGAAGAAAAGCAGGCTAATGTTTCTTCTGAACAAAATATTATTAATCAATCTAATCAAATAACAAGCACACATTTGCCAAATGTGAATGCTATCAAAACTGAATCTCCTAAGCCATCACCAGGTCCTTCGAAAATTGCTTTAAAGCCAGTTAAACCTATGATGCCGACAGGTAAAATAACAGGTATACGACAACCTATAACACCTATAAGCCCAAATCCTCAAATGAACACTTCTGATTTTTTGGCACAGCCACCGTCCCAGCTGATTACAAATGCAATGCTTAGACATCAAATGGAAATGCAGCATGTTTGGTTAGCTCACAGAAATTACATACATAAAAATGACATATATAAAAATATAGCCCATCAAGCCCATACCTTCAACAATAAAGAAAAGCAATAATTTACTTTTTAATATTTTTTATATATGGGCATTAATGTCCTGTTTATTACTCAAGCAGCAAGTTTGTTGCTCATGTAATAATCTAAAATGTTGAAGTCCCAAAAATTACACCTATACTCTCCTAATAAAATTGTACCTAAATTAATATGGTCAATATTCATGGAATTTATAATGAAATATTCTTTTTAATAAAACACCTAAAAATTATATGGAATAATCTTAATTTAATAAGTGCTAACATTTTAACAAATTGTTCATTATGGTCGTTTGATATTATGTTTTAAGCTTTTTGGTTATATGTACATAGATACATTGTTATTTAATGAAATTATATTTTTATATAAGGTGACTTAAAGTTTTTGTTTATGTATAAATACAGACACTACAGATGTGAGATGAAATGATTGGTCTTTCTTGTATTTTAACAATATTTTTATAATTAAGTACAGGTTAAGTGAGTGTTATGTGTATTGATTTCTATATTTTGAATATGTAATTTATTTTTTAATTGTGAGATAATGGTATCTTGTAATTTACAAATGCAATGATCAATAAAAAGTTTTTACAATATTTGATTTTTATTTAATTTGTTATATTTTCCTGACATCATGTCATTCAAGGTAAATGTTTCAACAATTTCACAATATATAATAAAAACATTGGTTACATAAGTATCCAATTTTATTTGAGGTGTTTGTTTCAGATGTCTGCACTTCAAGCAACTATTCCCTTTAAGTCACGAAAGAGGACATATATAAATGAAGGAAAAGCCAAAATTAATAAAGAAAATACAGATATTTCTAATATTGAAAAAACTACCACTTTAAAAAGACAAATTAACCTGAAAACGGAAGTGACAATAGACAATGGTTGGTAGAGAAAGTTTAATATTGAAAATTTTATATATTCTTATATTTAATGAATGTCTTCACAATATTAATAGTTGTATAATGTAAAAATATGAACTTTATTTAATCCAAATCCTGTATGTAAATTCATAGATAACTTTTTAATTTAATTTTTTTTTAAATGTCTTATACCAATATGGTTTGCTCTTCAGATATGTGTTCTGCAAAAAAAAAAGCAAGAAAAGAAGTTGCATATAATTCAGTAACAGAGAGGACAACTTCAAATGAGTAAGTAATAGTTATATGAGTAAGTAGTAGTATTTTTTATTGCATGTATTAAATTTTATTCTCTATAACGATAGAGATAAGCAATCATGATAGTGGGACAGTGTCTGGTTGTAAACGCGAGTGGTTGTGGGTTCGATTCCCACTGGAGGGAATGATAATATTTAAATTATTTTTATTTCCTTGCTCTGGTAAAACCAATCTTAGCGTTGAGTTCCGCCGCTCAACACACAATTTAAGCAAAAAGTGGAGAACGTAGCTTCTTGGTACTAGGTCTTCTCTGTCTACCGTACTACGCGAGATAAGTTAAAAAAAAAGGATATATCATTGAAGTCTCTACTTTTTAAAATTGGTAACATTAGGATATAATTAATTTATTTTAGACTGTAAACTCAATTTGCTAAATCAAAGTATTGAGTAGTACACAAGTGAACTAACAACAAAGTCAAAACATTTCTAATTATTTTCCTATATACAGAAACCGTTTCTCTGAAGTAACATTGACATAGCCAAAAACATAAACTTTGTTAGCTCTTTTCTAATCATTCATATTTTTTTTTATGATTATAGAACAACATTAAAGCCATTAGTTAGTCGCGAGAAAGAAATAGAATGGATGACAAATTTTTTAACTACTCACTTGGAAAAAGAAGAATCTGCATCTCTATATGTTTCTGGACAACCGGGTACTGGAAAGACAGCTTGTCTGTCTTATATATTGCAATTACCAAAGGTACGAAAAAAATCTATTTTATTCATAATATATTTAAGTACCTGTATCACCTGTAACATATCGAATTCTAAAAATGAAAATGACTTAACTTGAAAACATGCAATGAGTGGATAAGAATTTTTATTTTACCAATACCAGTAATTGCTCAAGTTTTGTTTTAGGACACTTATTCTAAGGGTGAGATACATTTTAAGGTACATCATGTAAATGTGAGAGAATATGTTCAATAATTTACGTACAATATACTGAGATAATATACTGAGTTTATTTGTAGGAAATAAAAGATATTTTTTATTGACAGATAAAAGAGGGTTTTCAACAAGTGTTTATAAATTGCACAATGGTGAAGTCAGCTGCAAGTATTTACAATCGAATATGTAAAGAGCTACAGTTGAAAACTTCAGGCACTAGCGAGAAAGCATCTCTAACTGCTATTGAGAAATTCTTAGAAAAAAGACATAAAATGATGTGAGTAGAAACATATCTTTACATTTTTATTTTTTGATTATTACAGAAATTAAGATTATTACAGAAATTTGAAAAGGTTAGATGAATTTAAATAAATTACAAAAAATAAATAGAAGAGGCCATCGTGGCCCAGTGGGACAGAGTTGGACTGAAACAGTATTGTACGAACCCACAGTTCGATTCCCAGTCCCCCGACTGGGAAATCAGATGGGATGGGGAGCCAGAAAATGAATATAATTTAAATGATTACATATAAGTTATATTCATTTTCTGGCTCCAATCCAACAAAGCGCCTTCAGTTTCGCCATCTTACTTGCAATGTCCTAATTTCGGGGGGAAAGTAGGGTCTCGATACTGAGTTCTTTCTAACTATGCGGCATAGAGAACGAAGGTGCAAATAAGTAAAGACGTGAGATCAGTTTGCTAGTGCTGGACGAGATCGACCAGCTGGGCAGCCGGCGCCAGGCGGTGCTGTACACGGTGTTCTCGTGGGCGGCGCGCGGGCGGGCGGCGCGCCTCGTGCTGCTGGGCGTCGCCAACGCGCTGGACCTGCCGCAGCGCGCCCTGCCGCGCCTGCAGGCGGGCGGCGCGCTCGCCCCACCGCCCGCCACGCTGCACTTCGCGCCCTACACCAAGCAGCAGATCATACACATATTCACCGACGTGCTGGCGGCCGAAGACAGCACTGACGTCTTCTCCCCTGTCGCCTTGCAGATGCTCGCAGGTATTGCGCACGCTTTATTTTAAATATTCTAAATCATACAAGTATGCTCGGAACGACCTACCGTGCTTGAATAATATTTATTGAAATATTTTTTGTGAACACCGATTATGATTATTGATTATGATCGTTTCAGCGAAAATTGCCGCCGTTTCGGGTGACATGAGACGCGCTTTGGACATAGGACGGAGAGTCATCGAACTCGCGCGACGAAGTAAATTTTCGGAAAATCAATGTGTCGACGAAACGATGAAAGATTCGACGGTGACGGTTGAATTGAAGCAAGTTTTAGAAATTTTAAACGACGTCTACGGAGGATCGAGAAAAATAGAAACGGACGTCGAAGAAGGGTTGCCGATGCAACAGAAACTGATTCTATGCAGTCTCATGTTGATGTTGACTAAAGGGAAAAATAAAGATATCGCAATGGGAAAACTTCACGATGTTTATAAAAGGTAGGTCATTGTTTTAAAAAATGTCAAACATTTTAATCTGTCTAATGACTATAATCATCATCGAACCGTGACGTGTCACAAAATGCGTCGACGCGTAGAGACAAATAAAGGTAGTCATCTAAACGAGCCGTCTGCGACAGGGTGGCGGCGGCGCGCAACATCGTGCCGCTGGAGGCGGGGGAGATGCTGGGCGCGTGCTCGCTGCTGGAGGCGCGCGGCGCGCTGCGCGTGGCGGCGGGCGGCGCGGGCGGTGCGGGGGGAGCGCGCGCGCGCCGCCTGCGCCTGCAGTGGGACGAGGCGGAGCTGGCGGCCGCCTTGCGAGACAAGCCGCTCCTCTCCGCCATACTCGCAGACACCGCCTGCCTCTCCGCTTCCTGATGCACGCACACACACGCACACACACACGCACACACGACGTCACACACGTACACGAGCGCACGCATTCTATATCTAATTTACTTTCGTTTGAAAATATCAACTAATATTCTAAATTAAATATACCAATATATCCATATTTCACTTCACTCTTATGTTATCAATAGGACACGCGAATTTAACGTGTTCCCCCATTGTAAGACTTAATATTAAATTCAGGCTACAGTAAAATAATATTAAAATAAGACGACATAAAAATGATATCTTATGCATATGTGCAGTGACGTTAGGACGATCAAAATAGAACTTCGATTTGTTCTACATTTTTTTTAATTATGTAAAAACATGCTTTTGAATATACAATGTGAATTGTTTACCGAGGTTCGTTGAAAAAACACTTTAGATACCTTGTACGCCTAAAATAAGAAATTTAGTTGTAGTGAAAGACTTTGCTTATGTAATCTCTTGTAGGTACACATATTTAGAAGCGTGTACTTTTGCCGTTTGGAAGAAAGTTGACGAATTGCTTAATTTTACACAACGTTTATTGTATTATGTTGTTACTTTCAATTAACTAATAATTTGCATTTTATTTTTATTATCACGATATTGGCGTAATACTTGTTATTAGATGTTGCTTTGGTTTGGTAACAGTATTTGAGTTACTTTATTGGAAGACTCACAATTTAAAATTTAACGATTTTGACATTTTTCTTAATAAGACGATTTTTTTTAAATAAATATTTTTAACCTTTGAATACAAAAAAAATTGCGTAACTAATTATGTCATTTTTTATTTATATGTAATGTTATTTTTAAAATTTTGACGCAATTGAATCGGTGAGTGCAAAAACAACGTAGGTTAGGATTTTCAAATTTTCCAAGAGAGATAAAACAACACGCATCTTGCGTTTCTAAGCTACTTTAAATCGATTATGAATTTTTGCATTTTTTGTGCACTCACCTACTCAATTTTCTTTAAGCTCAATTTTTTACAAATTATGTTTTTTTAATATATGGTTGACAGAGTGGTTTATCATTGGGATCTATTCGTCTATAACACCATTATATAAAAATATTTGTATAACAGATGATGTTTGCAAATTTCCAATCATGTATATGTATATGTATGTATAATAATAATCATGATAAATCGACGCATAGGGAAAAGTATTTAGAAAGTGGTTCAGTGACTTTTTAGAAAGAAACAAGTTTGTTTTTAATATGATGATCATAATATCGCTTTATTGACTTTGGAAATATATAATTTATGAATATATTTTTCATTTACAAGTTGTGAATCCTTATTTGTTTTGAGGTCATATTACAAATGTCATAAGAATGTTTCTAGGTTACAACGCATCCTCAAAAGGAAGTTAATTATTTTACGCTATTTACTTGCAATTTATTTGACGTTATTTGTGCCACCAATCCACAATTAAATTTATACATTTATTATGTTTACCAATAAATGTATTGTTTTGTATTATATTATATAAACTTGACAGTTAGCGGCGTTGAGTTCCGCCACTCAACACGCAATGCCTCAATCTGGCGGAAAGTGGGGAACGGATTTGTTGAAGAGAACGGAGTGTCTTAACACTAGGTTCTCAGGTTCCCTCTGCCTACCCTGCTATATGCGGGATACAGCGTGAAGCCAAAAAAAAAAAAAAGAACTTGACAGTTTCAAAATACAACAATAATCCTAATGTTTTTTCTGAATTGATGAATTTAAATATATTGTAATTTCTTGATTCCTTATTTGAAATACTTTTACAACATGTTCTAGTGCGTTTTTCTCTTTTAAGAGTTGTTTAGAGTTGTCTACAATACTTGTTGGCTATTTCGCGAATCGAATCTTACGTAAGGATTGCAATAAAATATTATATTCGACATTCTTTTCTTACGTATACGATTATATTAAATTGTTTGAATATTTCTAACTGTTTGTGAGGTTTTTTTAAATATTTAATGTGTGTTTAAAATTTACTTATAATTGTAATACTTAGTTGTTAAACATAAAAATAACTTTGAATAATCCTTTGCCTTACGTAAATGTTAATTAATATTCTTGTGTTGTCTGTTAATTAACTTTCACTAAAAACATCATTAAATCTTTTTTATTTCTCTTCTCATTAATAATTTAGATGTACATTCTTTTTATATGAAAACATTACTTTTCATGTGTATCATATTCGCTATTAGTAATTTATTATTCGTTTTGTATGTGGCTATAATACCTATAGGAATATTTGAAAAAAATATGTTAAAAAAATGTGTATGCTGTAATAATAACTGATATCAGCTGTTGCTATAATATTAGTACTGTTTATTGTCAGACCTATACCTAAGATTATTTTTACGTAAAATGATGCGGGTTGTAAGTCATGTGATTACACCCGTATACATATGTTTTCTTTTTAATAATGACATTAATATTGTTTTAAATATTTTTTTTTAACTATAGACGGCTTGTTATGGTCTTGAATAAAGACTGACTAATTTTAAGTATATAGGATTAAAATTATTACTGATTTTCTTTGACATTATTTGTAATTTGTTAATATGCTGTGTTTTTTGTAACTATTTGATATAAATAAATTGTCTCTTTTTTTTATTTCTCTTCAATATACTATACCCTTATACATACTTTTTCTAATACTGTGTTCTTTTTGTACTAAGTTTGTGTATAATATAAATATCTGAAAATGGTTAAGGGATTAAGAAAAAAAAATTTTTATAAATATATTAATGGTTTATTCTAATATTTATAAATTAAACCTATAGCGCAAAAGATTTATACAAGAAAACATGACTGACCGTTATGGAATTAAAATAACAATGTAATCTTTCATTGAAAGAAGTTTGTTGCGATTTTTAAACAATAATATTAGTTTTGTTCAATAAATAACTTAAGTATAGAAATTCACTCGTTTTGTACAATGTCAGCCATCTAATAGCTTAGAAGGCATAGGAGAGACGGATAAGTGCGGGTAGAATGTATCAAATATGAATTTATCTATTTTATATTTAATACTAACTTATTGACAGTTCAATAAGGCATTGTATCCGCACTTTTATTTATATGTAAGCAGTAATTTAGAGACGCAGGCCGGGGTTGCGGGATCGCACGAAGTTGAGAAGCTCGTCGCTGTCCTCGCACACGAAAGGCTTGACGTGGTGACAAGCGACGTCGTGCCATTTGACGCCGTCGTTGTAAAAGTTGTTCAAGATCGCCAAACAGGACTCGTCGTTGCCCTACAAATTATTAAGTGTTATATATTTTTTTACAAGCGTGTCGTGGCGCAGAGGTTCAAGTTCAAGTGCGTCTGTAAACGCGATTGGTTGTGGATTTGATTCTCATTTCAAGAAATGAAAAATTTAAATATTTATAAATAGTATTTAGTACTTTAATTTCCTCGCTTTGATAACAAGACACAGTACGGCGTTGACTTCCGCCACTCATCACACAATACCTCAATTCGGCAGAAAATAAGCAACGGAAATCTTAAGAGAACGGAGTGTCTTAACACTAGGTTCTCAGGGTCCCTCTACCTACTCTGCTAAAAAACTAAAAAAATATTTCTTTATTAATTGTGTTTGAGAAATGTCACATTAAGCTATTGCTTATTATATATTAATCATATTTGATTATCAATAGATAATTTGATATCACATTTCATCATAGCAATAATTATACATATGCAAATATTGTATCGAACTATTTACTAATTTCTTCTTAAAACAGTATTATAGTATTATTATTTTTTAGAAAAGCAATCATTCACAGCTATTTTGAAGTCAAAGAAAGTAGGTATTTGCGCATCCTACGTCATTATTCTAGGCGTGTAGGTATGTAGGTACCGTTGAGAACCGGATGACATATTCCGATCACTTTACGAGGACTTGTTAGTTTCTTATTTTGATTTAACACCATCATTAAATAATTATAACATGATGTATGAAAATTAGTACTCAGTTTGGCAGAAAGTGGGAAACGGAAATGTTAAAAGAGAACGGAATGTCTTAGCACTAGGTTCTCAGGTTCCCTCTGCTACCCTGCTATTTGCGGGATAGAGCGTGAAGCTAATAATAATAATAAAATAAAAAAAAGGTACTAACTTGGGCAGCTTCCCTGTTGTCGGGTTGTGCTTGTCCGTAGCCACCGGTGTAGGACCAGTCTCCGGTGTTGCGTTGCGTGGTGGGTCCGATCTTCGCGCCCGATCCCGACCAGAACCAGCCGTTCACATTGGGAGGTTGCAAGTCAGGTCGGTCACATCCAGCGAAATTGCATTTACGTCCAGAAGTCCAAATATATCGGATATTTCCACGAGCAATCTTTTGCTTCACAAATTCATTTTCCTTAAATAGAATCGTAATAATAGCATCAGTTATATTTATATTATTTAAATATTTATAGGTAGATAAAAGTAAATCAAAAACAAATCTAAAAACATTATATAACTACTTTAACTAAGTTACCTGTTAGTGTTAAAGTTATAAAGTCGTTATGATGGCAAAGCTAAGAGATACCAGATTAAATAGGGTCGTGAGTTCAAATCTTACTTGAAATCCTATTTATATTTTAAAAAAAATACAGTAAACAAAGCTTGCTCGAGTTCCGCCATCCCGTGTTCATTGCCTCAAAATAGGCAGAAAATATACAGCTGATTTTGATTTTGATGTTTACTTTTGGAATTTGATGTACCTAATTTACGTAATAACGATTTCATTGATGTTGTGGAAGCAGCCGACTGGGAAACTTGGCTGGTACCAGTATACTAACACTGGCTTAAAAATGAAAATGTATTATGTTATATTGTATATAATAGATATCTACATAATATATCTACTTCGTAAATAATTGTACTTATATATTACACAAGTTTCTAGATCTCTTTATGGTTTATAAAACAATTAAAATAAAAGTAGGTTTCCTAAGAACAGTCTAGATGCACTTGTCATATTAAATGGCAATTAAGGAATGTTGTGGCGGGAAATGCACCTCCGTCATACGTATCCGGTACGTGAAGTGGGCAACACGGCTACAGAAAAATGTATGCCGTGTTCTACTTGTACCTTGCGAGTGCCTTATGAGTCCACACTAGGCCATTGCACCCCTTTCTCGGACGCCAGCCACGCTCTACAAACCTAATCAATCTAGTCGAGGCATCCTAATAAATATTGATGCTAGCAATTAAGTGGTTAGTTGAGCAGTTCACAATAAGTTAGTAGGTGTTTCAAATAATAATCATTTTGTAGATAGTAAGATGTTATTTAATCACCGATAATAGGAAGCGTAAGGTGGCGTAATATAACAATGAGAATTTCGCGTTCATTGACATCACGCAATGTGGTAGGAAGTACTCGGAGAAAACTTGAACTACGAGAATGTAAGTATTCCTTCGTTATGCCAGAACCTAGACAATCTCCATGAGAGATGGTATTATACCTGTAGATGTTTCTAGCTATATTAAAACTTCGCCCTAATTACTGTAAAATATAAAATATTTTTCTTTGATGATTTCTTTTTTAATGTTCTTATAATTAGTTTTAATAATAAATTAATTTGTAATTAAAATCGTGACTGGGATTATAAAATAGTCCCTCAACGTATATAGGTATATAGAAGAGGTCATGGACGGATCTTCAAAATAATGAAATCGTGACTAAACAACACCTCAGTGTTAACAGTTGACGCCGAGGTCTTGATAATTTATCTGTGATCATTATGAGGCAGCATTTTTTTTTTAAATCGATCTATTTCGTCATGGCAAAATATAAATTGCAATTGCCACATGCTAAATTACATACCTACTAGCTATTTATTTAACGATGGGAAAGTGAGAGCATCATCACGATTGACCCTGTTACGTGATGTAAGATATCTGAGAAGGGATTACGGATATCATGTCTATACTTAGTATGTACATAGATGAATATAATTATGTAATTCTCATTGCCATACCGGAACTGTACTAGTGGACAGGAACACTGATTTAATCTTTGTTTGGGAGATATATTAATACTTTATTGAGCACCAGACATGCATCAGTCGTTGGCCAACTAAGAGTGAATTGTTCATGCATATTAAAACATCATTTTAGTTGTTAAATTTGGTTTTTCGCACCTTTGTTAATATACAAAGTAACAAATATATTTTTCATAAATCGTTGTAAAGTTATTTACCCTTTTTATCTACGTGTTGAATTCTTATATCCAACAAGCAGATGCAACAATAAGTAATAAAGTAGAAATATTAAGTAGGTTACACACTACGTAGGTACTACGAGTATTATTTTAAGATGTCACCTCTTACCTGTGGGGTCTCTAAAGAAACGGCGTCCATGCAGTGTCGTCTACAAATGTTCCTTGCATCGAGCCAGTCTACTTCAAGGCTACGAGTAGGTGCATGTTCCCAGCTGAAGAAGTATGAATGTAACACTCCGCGTGCGTCGCGGTACGTTGAGTGTCGAACTCCTAAAAGAAAATAATAGTTTCAATAAAATTGAAGAAAGTACTTGACTTTTTTTATCTTTTATTGGGGTATTTGAGAAGTCTAAAATTTCAAATCTCTTTCTAAGTTCGATTCCTAGATGAGGAACATGAGTATTTATGTTTTACACATTTTCGATTTCCCCATATGATTGGACAAAGAGCGATCGCTATTTAATTTCTAATAATATAAAGTAATAACAAAAATAATAACTTTATACACGATCATCAGAAAAGTTAAATTAAATCGGCGTATAACGATTAAGCTTTTATTACAAAACATAATAATCTTGCACTAAGGCTAGGTAAATTTATGACACGCAAGTAGGTACAAGCAATTGGACATCTTTGCTATTTCACAATCCTTGTGGTATTGAATAGTACTTAGAGCCATTGCGCGATGCAATTAAGGCCAAAAGTCACTGAAACATCTATGTATTTTAGTAGACCATTATAAATTTACAGCCAAACATTGACAACATAAGTACTCTCGTAAGTTGTTAAAAAGTTGCGAAACTGTGTTACTTATGAACATCCTCATACATACATAGATTTAGCCTTAAGATTTACACAATGGTTCACACGTTTACAAAATTACAATCGCAGGAAATTTTCAACGTACCTATTATAAATTATTGCATTAGTTTATTATAGTGTTTTAAAAATGATTTTATCCACTTCTCCTAATTTTTAATATACTCTGTTTTGAAATAATAGTAACTTCTATATATTATGATTTAGCATCGATTTCGGTCGCTCGCAGTGCCTAGGACTTGCAACCCACTGCGACTTGCGAGTTTTACTCTGCCTAAACAAATTTAAAAAGATTTTACAATTGTCGCGTTCACATAACGTGCTAGAGAAGTGGTTTAAAACTATTTATAAGTTGTTTGTTTTATACATAAACATTATATTTATCCTAATAATGTGGCGTAAATTATTTATACTCCAACATGACTTTTTAAAACTTCTCGCACATGACTGATGATTTATAATTGAACACACGGGCAGTACCTAGACGTGCAGCTACATGATAATTTAGTCTTTTAAAATGTTACGAAATAACAAAATAATATTAACGAGTTTTTACGATACTTAAGTAATTGAATGAAAGCGTATAAAACATTCGCTTCGATATGAGGCACGTTGTCAATGGTTGGTGAAAAGCTGCGCAATCAAAACAAGCCCATCGTCAGTTCGAGCAATGGAGCGTCTGTTTCGTAACTAGAAAGCGTCTATTGTGACCCCTACCTTAGTACAGTTTGCTTTTTGCACATATTTAAAGAAAATAATTACGCATAACACCGGAAACATGACCCGCGTCGCTAACGAATTTCGTTTTACGTAACGTCCAACGCAAATGTAAAGAATATGAAACTTATTGATATAAATTTCTATATTTAAAATTTTTGTGTGGTGATTATGGTATGACTTGAATTATGTAATTGCCAGTTGAGTGTGTCTGTTAAACCGTAATATTTCGTATAGGAAAGCGAAAAGTTATGTCCGCTACTTGACAAGTGTAAAATCGTTTCAATATGAAGAGAAAGTTTAGAATAAATAAATATAAACTTTCCGAAATGGTAGCACGTTTCTCGTAATAATCAACTTTTTTTTACAGAACATGAATTAAATAAATCGACGCTGTGTTTAAGAACAGTTTTAACAGTTAAAAATTAAAATTGATGTTTCGTAGTGTTAATTAAATATCGATAAATTTATCATAGTATGAAACTTATCTCATAAAAGCAATACTTAAAAGATCGATTTCAAAGTTTATTAATTAAGAAAGAATGTTTTTTCTTATATATTTAATTAATTTAAAGTTACAAAGTTATATACTTGCTTGTGTTTGTATTTTAAGTACTTATTTATTTATAACACGCAAGTACTATTTAAATTTATTCTGATCGAAAAATAAATTAAAATTTTAAATAATTTATTTTCGAACTACGAAGCTCTATCGCTTTCAATTTACATATTTTTATATGGTATAAAAAGAAATCTGATAAATTCGTTTCCAATCAAAACCGTCAAAGCAGCAGGTATTGTCATACTATGTCATAAAATATAACTTTTCATATCACAATCATACACATTTTGTTTCACATTATATGTCGCGTCAAATTGATATTAATAAGTTCAACCAATAAATTATTTTTTGCTTCTAATCCATTCAGGGTGAATAAGAAAGAAAATTAATTTGGTAGACAGACAAAAATATCAAAAGAATAGATTGAAAAGAGAGAAAGAGAGAGAGAGAGAGATTGAATTGAAAAGAGTACATTTGACAGATTTTTTTGAAAATCAATTATCTGTATTCGTATCTTCTGTTACGATATTTATGTGTATGTAATACTGGACGTGACATATATTATGTTAACAAAAGCTTATTGTTGCTTTGTACCCACAGCCCATCAATTGTTATACTAGCACGCTCCCACATCGCGGCGCCGGGAGCCGCCCTCGCTTACAACATAGCTTTACATACCTACATCTCTTACAAAACCATATCGATTTTATCAAACACAAAAACATATTTCCGTGCAATTATTATTCATCATTTATGAAATAAGGCTATGTGTAAAATACGACATTGCGTTGTTAATAGGTGGCTCAACAGGACTTGCTATTTATTGTGTTATCTAAATAGAAATACTCTCATAACTTAGTATCATTACAAAAGTAAATGTTAATAATTAGAACCAATTAAGAAGCACAGCAAGTCGTGAGTTGATTAGAAAGGATAAACGATGATCATCAAAGCTATTATGGTGCAAGGTGATCCACCAGTCACTTGCCTCTCATCACATGTCTTATTGGGCAATAAAGGACGTTTGTTCACAATGCATGTAATCATTACTGTCATTTACTATTATGCTAAATTACCTTCTAATTTGGACATTTAGTGAACGCAGTGGTTTTTGCAGATCTAAATGTGCTTTTTAATTATTATTCAAAATGAAGAAAAATCTCTGTTTGTTTGTTACAATCATATCGTAGGACTCATATTTGTATCTACGAAAACTTTCATTATTCCGAACAAGATATATCTAAATATGTTATGATACCTAAGTTTCGTATGTAATCCTTTCTCTACTTTGATATAGTGTTTGATATAGTTGAATGACTCGATTTTGTGTAATTATTATAATATACATACTGTTGGCGCAACTTCTGGGGTCAGGCAGGGCCAAGCGCCGTTGGGCATCGGCGACGCAGAGCAACGCTAGAAGCGCCGCGACCGCCAGGCATGGGTGCCGGCTCATCTAGATATATAAGTAGAAATTAGTTAAAATAGCAACTTTACCAGAAAATATATAGTTTAATATAGATTCCATAAAATTGCATACGAAATCTGATTCATGAAAACATTTCTGTATGAAACCTCCACATCTTATAGACCTCACAGAAGTTACTGAACTTTTTATTCGACTGATTAAGACAACTTTTATAATATATTTTTCAATGTTATAAATATATATATATATATATATATTAACTTTAAACTATTTTTCAATTGTTCTTTAATATTATCAAAATCGAAATTCACTTCATATGAAAAGCACGACTAGTTTTTCTTCTCTTAGAAATTACTTTTTTAAGACACATTCGTCTCTGCTCAAAGGTTAAGTTAGGTTAGGGCATTCTGATAAAATGCCCCAAGTTAAACAGAGATGAATATTTCTTAAATATAATCGTTTATATTAGCTCTGTCAGTCAGTTACTCAACCAGATTACATACTAGTAATAGTTCATAAAATCTGCTAGGAGGAGCTTTTTGAACGAAACTTATGATCCTCACATATGTATTTTAATGAGTTCGCTTTCTTTTATTTATGCAGTCCGTGGCACTCGAGGACAATCGATACGTGAGATGAATTTATTTTCTTCTGTTTGTGAAAGCAAAACCCGATTCGCTGACCTCCTTGCTGCATTTAAACGTTTGCGTGAAAAGGTGCTCCGCGCGAGAAATCGTCGATTTGGGACGCATTTTATGGTACGGAAAGCTTCGTTGCGCATCGACGCCTCCGGGTTGTTTTACATCAATCATATTGTTTCTTTTTTGTTGTTATCGATTATACTTATACAGATTAAGCTCCATTTTATGGATTAACAACACCTTTATCTTTTAATTTTTATGGCAATAAAAAATTATCATGATTAATACTTATATAATAAAAAAAATAACTAACGGCTATAAATATATTTATTATCTTTTAAGTAATTTATTTTTTACCAGTTGTAGAATATATAATCCTTTAGTTTTTACTTATCTATAAAACACACTTTGGATAAGGGTGAACGTTAAAATTTTTGATTAAACACTAGAACAGTAATGCACGTGCGTACCTCTGTAGGCTGTAAAGAGTGGTTGCTGCGCTAGAGTGCGAGTGTCGTGCGCGTACTGTGTACACGACTGAGGGTACGCAAAGTGTGTGTCGAACGCGACGGATTCAGAGGAACTGGCGCAAGCACAAGCGTCCTCTCTAATTAAGCCGCCGACATTCATTCACTTTCACTTCCAATACCGGAGAAGAGTCGCCCGCTCCACCTCGCCCCATCGATGCATAGAGTTACTCACCATAGCCGAAGACCTTCTGGAGGTCGCAGCCGGATACAAACGTGATTTTACATAACACAACTTAGTACCTGTACGTCGAACATTGACAATTATATCACGTAATTACTAACAGTATTAAATCGTTCCTGTGTGTTATATTATACACACTTGTCTGGCATTCCGAAATATGATTGTTGCTTAATAGCTTGCAACTCTATATTATAGTTATTCAACAATTAAAACAATAGTAAATATAATACACGTCATTTGTTTAATAAAGTTTATCTTATAAATCATAATGCAATTTAATTCTAGCAAATATATAATACCTAAACACAAATATTTGATATTTATATTGTTTTTAAACTATTGTATCGTCACAAGTGAAATATATAAAAGAAATACCATAGAGCTTACAAAACAGACGATTTATTAATTAAAGCACATAGACGGCATATTATTAAATAAATGCTTAAATGGAAGATAACCTATACATTAGGTACCTAGGTAGATACCTATCATAGGTAGGTATCATGCATAGGTATGTATGATATTATTTAATAACTGGCGGTGACTTTTTACTTATTTTCACGCTGAGTACGGACATATTTGATTATTACAACTAAATTTTCGCTTTACCTCACCAAATTTAATTAATATTTTTTGAAAATAGGCAAAGTTAATAGTTATAGGGGTGTCAGACCTAGGTGTCGTCAGTGTTTCATTGCACATGGCGCTACACGAACAAGTTTGCAAGGCTAAAAAGCGATTAAGCCATTATTTATTAATGTGTCCGGGGCTATCCGTCATTTTTATTGGTGGCAAAAACCTAAACCAAATTAAACTCAGTATATTTTCTTGAAAAATGTGATATTAGTGAGTAATCACTAATATCACATTTTTCAGTGTGTAGTGTGTGTGTGTAGTGTTTGATTAATTCAAATAGAGAAGTGCCTAATTTAGTACAAAATATGAAATAAGACAGTAAAATCCCTTATTTGTGTCATTAATTGCTTTCATTTAAGTGTCCAGGGCTACCCCCTCCTCTATATATAAGTGATAGGTATTTTCCCTTGATATTTAAAATTGAAAGAATTTAAACTTTGATAAAAAATATAATATTTTAAAATGAGATGTTCTACCACACTAAAAATAACTTAGTCAATCTCTGACCTCATGATTATTTCCAATCAAACACCATAACGTGACTTCGCATTGTTTGCGACGTGAAAGAATAACAAACAAACTAACAAATAAGCACTCCATCCCATCTATTATAGTATGGATATGGATCATTTCATACATACTTATAATCCTACATCAATATGACGTGTATAATTCAAAAGAATAGATTTTTAAAAAGCAATCCAACATAAGTTGCAGCCAGTTATTTATGCAACACGTAGCAGAGAGTGGTGCTGATAATTGTTCCTTATTTCACAATCTGGTTAATTCTCGCAAATTTTAAGTTAATATACTTAACCACCGACGAAATTTGATAGGAAAGATGTTTTTTTGACGAAAATAAAACACTCTCCACGACTAATTTACTCAGCTTAGGAACCGCGATCAAACTGCATTTGTTTCTACTTTAGAGGAGGTATTTTTACAATAATTCTCCGTCTAAATAATGCGTTTAGTTTCTTAGATCTTAGTGTCCGAGGATATTCGACCTTCCCCTATATATTTACCACACACTATATATACAAACACACACTACAGTTGTTATATTTATATATTACTATTTACCATACCTGTTAGTGTGACATTTATTATGTTGTGCATAAAAATACATAAATTACTTGTACTACTAAAGATACATTTATTTGTCTCATTCGCCCTAACCTATATCTATCAAAACTGAGTTCCTTTCTCCAAAGGTAGTCTAAGGGTAGTAGATATTGTTATTAGCACGCCTACCTTTTTAGAATGCAGCTTAGTTATTAATATAATAAGAAGCTCTATAGGTAAAAGAATATAATTCTTTGTTTCAGTTACATAATTGTTAATTATTAAAAGCGTACTGTTTTCCACACTTTATTGATGTTATTATGCAATGTCGAATCATAATGACACAATCATTCAAAGGTTATTTGCTACTCTTTGTCGATCTATTGATGGGAACTACTAGAGTAGCGTAGATGAGGTCGTGAGGTTACGCATTTGACATAATCTTGGATACATACAGCTGAGAGTGAAAGTTAACGTTAGTAAATCGGTTTTTTATTGTTTAGATATCTTTATTGTAATGTAAATTGTAATTAAAATTTATAAATTGCTGTTTTAAGTATTATCTGATTTTTATTTGCATAATAACTGCCGTAATTTAATTAAAATTCATATACGCTAATTTAAGACAACTAGAAACAGAACTCAAGCATACATCATACCGGAAGTACTCTTATTATTTTTATATGATGAAAAAATGATTGAAATTTAAAATAGTTTGACTAACTTGTTTAGTTACTACTTGTTTGGTGGTAGGAGGTTCGTCCTCCGTCTGGCTCGCGACCACTATCATGTCAAAGACGAACCGCCAAATATCTTATGATGTGTTCCGGTTCGATGGCATGTAAGCCAGGTTTTCCCCTTTCCCACCCATCCTTTCCCCAAAATGTGGTGGTTCCGATAGCGGACTACTACATTATCCTCCCTTTCCATCTGTATCCTCTAGGTTGGCAACGCATCTAGTACATCTCTTGTGTTGTAGATGTTCATGGGCGAAGGTAACCACTTACCATCAGGCGGTCCTTCTGCTCGTTTGCCATCCGGTATCCATAAAAAAAAAAAAAAAAACTTATTTTATTTTTATATGTAGGTAATCACCAAGAAAAGACCGTGCAGAGGGAAGAAGTCTAAGTAGCAAGACAGACCTTGCCAATAAGCGGCGGGATTAATACCAGTAAAAGGAAGGAGTTAAAAATTATTATTAAAATATTTAGATACAACTTAGACTGAAAATAATAATATCAATTATAAAATTATGCAGTAAATTATTAAAAAATAACATTATCACAATTGATAGGTATATAAAGAGAAGACATGTACTCTTGTATCTATTTAAAATATTTCATATCACTATTATAAAATTAAAGAGTTCCGCTCCCGTATCCAGTTAACGTGATTTTTGAATAATTCTATCAATCGCTGCGTGCAATGGTTATCGCTGTAATAAATAACCTCCCGACGCAGCGACAAAAATTTACATATAAATAATAAAAAGGTATTCTATATCTTATCTTATTTGCTTGGCATGGTAAATTGCGAAATTGAGTTCCGCCACCCACTGTGGAAAGTCTATATTTAAATAAGAAAAAGTAAAGAAAGTAGTATTTAGCACTAGATTTCCATGTGCATCCCGTGTGATAAAAGGGAAGTAATAAATATGTATTTAGTGTGACTATATAGAAAATTTGGTCTTTTAATATCTTGTCTACTCAAAAAACATTAATTTATATTAAATACGTACCTACTACTATAACTAGTATCCTAGACGATATAGTACCCTATACCGTCATCCATATACCGGCTTACCTACATATACCGGCTTGCCTAAGTGTACCAGCTTTCCTAAATCTACCGGCTTACCTTTTTAAAATGTTCACCCCTCGCCACTGGTACACATTATATACGTTCATATCTTGCTTCTAATTATATATATATATATCAATGTTTTTGTGAATTCTAGTAGATTGGACTTGGCTTCGATTTAGCTATTTTAATTTTACACGATCCTGGCAGAGTACCCGGGCTATAACTAAGTAGGTATATGTTTTTAAACGTAGTTTAATTTGTAAATTTAAAAAGCTTAGGAAATATTAAATTATTTTACAGGTCGCAATACAATTTACAATGTAGTACAGGCTACAGCCTAGATATTATGTATCCAAAATATATAATAATAGATTTAAACAAAATATTTCCTTATGTGGCGTATTTGTTTTTATTTTAAAATCATTGGGAAGTCTATACATAGGTAACATAAATTATCGTATAAGTAGAGACGCAACGACTGCATTTGCAAATCCAATGACCTCACCTCTCTCTTGAGCACTTATTTCGATGTAGCTTTGGTGATGCAACATTATTTCACATCTTACAAAAGTCTAAAATTCTATTCAAACGTTCTTTTTTTTAAATTGACATTGAAACACTCTTAAATTTAATTAGAGAATATTTCGTACAGTCGTCAGGATGAATGTACTTGTTTACATATTTTTGATCTAAAATAGCTTCTAATATATAACGGTTGGGTTTCATAACTCAACTCAAAAATCTGATGTGTGATTGTAACAGACAGTGCATTTTTCCACTTAACTCAGCCTTTATAGGCTTGCAGGATTCATACATCTATCTAGCGTTTATATGCGAGATGTAAGAATCCCGCATGTGTTATAAACTAAACAAAGTGAAAAAAAATTAAAAAAAACATTTAATAAAAATATTCTGAAAAAGTTGAAAATTTCCAAGAAAAAAGGGCCCATCTTCCGAAATTCTCACTAAATAATTTATTTATAAAGCTGAAAATCGGGCTCCGCGAGGCGTTACATGGGTGCGTGGATGCAAAAGCCAATATACCAGCTAAAATATTTTTATAATATTAAATATCAGTTTAAAAATTTGAATAAATTATTAAAAAATCTCTGCAAAAAATATTTAGTCCGTTGAAAAGTTACAATAAAGGTTGCGTTTTTCAGAGGATGCAATTTTGTTTTTTTAATGAGTAGGAGGGATCTGTCCAAGCTTACATTCAAGTTAGTGGGGTCGCGACCTTTGTCCCCCGGCCGACATCTTGGAATAAGGGTAAATGGTAAAAGGTTAAACCAGCAACTCTGCAGAAAATTTGATCATGTACAAAATAAATTTCCTCCAACTTTATTTCTATTACTTTTCATCGTCAAGTGACCAACAAAAAAGTTATAAATAAAAATAAGTAAAAATTTTGTAACAAATTTCCCTTTGGAGTTTATAACTTTTTTCAGTTCATTTAACAATAAAATGGCTTCACTGTAATTTTGTATAGGGGTTTTCAACAAACAATTTTTATCTAGATTTCAAAGCGCTCTAAACTTGACCAGATTCTCGAATACTCATACTATATATATATAAATATAAACAAAACGTTAGATCTACTTTCTATCCATATATTTTTTATTCATACAATTTATTGTGATCTTAATGTTCCTATGCTATTATTAAACTATTTTTGACCCTTTTCCTCACCACCACATGAGGTAGAATCTGGATCCGGTTTTTTATGTGGTAGGCTTCCAGTTGACATTTTTATTGACTTGTAACATTTTTATTGAATTGTTAGGTTAATTTACAAGAAAATAACTAGGATTAATAACTTGACAAAGTTTATAGAGGTTTTTAATAACTTTTTTTTTAATACTAATGTAAACTTAAGCTTAAGAGTAATAGACATGTTACAACGGTTTTGTAAAGACAGTAAGACATTAGATAATCTTTAAATGTTTGTTGACTTAAAATCATTATGAGCAGTGCTTGCTTTGATTATACTTACAACACTAAACTGCTACAGTCTAAGACGCTTGGGGCAAACTTTCACAGATGTCATAAATATGCACAGTGGAACGTCGCACGTAAATGCGCCGTACCATACCACAAAGCAAATGTTTGTAGTCTTACAAACATGGTGACAGTAGAAATTTTCTGTAAGGTGCGGCTTCACATGATTATATAATCAGCAAAAATTACGTTATTTTTTTACGTGTCTACATGTTAGTGTTCCCGTTATATTACAGGTCCTTTAATATATAAAATATCGTCTCTTAGTTAACAGACCCGCTCAAGTCAAAATTGGCGGTTTTTAGATTTGAATGCCATTGGACAGAGTTGCGTATGGCGGGTCTAGCCGTAGGTCACACAATTAACATTTTAAGTATTTTTGATTAGCATATTTGTAAATTCATTTATTTTTTGTCACTCATTCAAGCTCACTGTGTTAATGTAATGTATTTGTAGTTTTATTTCACCTAGGTTAACAATAATTAATCTAGTAACAAGTGGATAATGTAGCTAGTGGTATAATAAGCGTTATTTAAGTAGTTATTAATGTGTATAAGATACATTGTACCACTGTTTTTTGTCCCAAAATAAAATAAAATAAAGTAATTAAATACCGCAATTCAAAAAGTATAAATGGCAACGCGGAAGTCCCTCACAACACCGCCGAAGTCTTCATTCTTCCATACATTTCACGTTAGATTACTTTGCATTCCGAGATTATGATCTTTTTATCGTAGTTTAATGCAATCCAAAGGACTCCCAGATCAAAATAATTTAGTAAGATGATTTATTGATGTTTTAATATTAATATTTAGTATTTAAACTCTTAATTTCAGTTACAGCTTTAATTATTTTAGGTAGAGTCGAAATTAACTTTTTACACTCTTGTGGAGTTATTTCATTCCACTCCTGAATCAAACAATTATTTTCAAGTTTCTTTTGAAACAACCGAATGTTCTTTAATCCTACGCTTCAAAATCCACCATAAATGCTCGGTAGGATTGAGATCCGGTGATTGAGCCCAACTTTGAAGCTCTGTGTCATTCGTTTCGAACCAACTTATGGTGGCTCTCGATTTATGGCAAGGGGCAACATCTTGCTGAAAACGAACATTGTCTAAGTTGTTTTCACCGAACATCATGCCTGAAGATGGTCTAAGCATTGTTTTTATCTCTTCAATATAATTTTTTGAGTTCATTCGGCCTTAACACAAGACTATTTTGCCGACTCCTTGCGCAGACATGCAGCTGCACACTATAATACTGAGTCCGTCGTGTTTTACAGTGGGCACCACACACTTTGGCATAAATTATTCGCCATTCTGCGCCTCACATAGGTGGCACCCGCAGTACTAAACATGTAAAATTTTATAAAATAACAATATTTTTAAATCTAAATTGAAAAGTAGACCATTCACATCCATATACCTAATTGAGATTGGTCAAATAACATATTTCAAAATTGGAATCATTTGTCCACACGATATTTGGCCAATCCTCCTCGGTATACTATTATTTGCCTTTCTCTGGCAACAACTGAATTTTTAAACGTTCCCCTTTATGTCCCGTGAATTAATCACGGCGCTTGGGCATTTTTATAATCCTTATAAACTGCTTAATTTAAAATAAAATCAAATTTTCAAATACTTTTCGACATTGTTCATACCGGATAGTAATAAACTACATTTTTTTCTAAAATTCATATTGGATAACTTTTATTGTATTTAAAAGCTTATTAAGAAGATATAACTCATAAAACCTACGTAATTTTTGAAAAAGACATTATTTTTAAAATTACAAATAGCATCGAATTCTCTAATATTTTTACAAATAAATTTAATAAAAACCAACCGTAATAAATAAATGTATTAGTAGTTTTCTACGTTAAGAACATTAAAATAAAACCAACATTCATTGTGATGATGATTCATGAATAAAAAGTATAATTTGTATTGTTACTGTTGTTTTGTCCTGCAACTGATTTGGACCAACTAAATTTTCTTTCCAACTTTTTTTGTCGAATTTTATCTGGGCACACTGTATTGCCATATACAAGCTATTAGAACTTCAGTTTAAGCCAAATTCAATATTTTTTTAAGCTGAAGGTTAATATATTTATATGTATATTAGTTATTAACTAAATATACATCAAATAATGATTTATTTATTTATATAAATAAAGTATTTATTTTTTAAATTATAAACATGTGTGTATTGTATAGTCTGTGGCAAATAAATTCTTTTCTTCGTTTTGCATCAGCCATCAGCTGCGAGTTGCGTCGAACTTACTGCTTTTTGTACATCATATTTCTGTACAAAAATGGCTGATAATAAATTATATGAAATATTAGGTGTTTCAAGAAGCGCTAGCGAGTCGGAAATAAAAAGAGTAAGTTTAATAACTATAAATTGCAATAATACTGAATAGATAACTGTCGCCTTTGTCAAGCATGGTGTTAGAATCACTCGATCAATGCAACCATTAAAGCATAATTTAATTTTTTACTATTTCAGAGTTATCACAAGCTCGCGAAAGAATTCCATCCCGACAAAAACCCAGCAGCTGGCGATAGATTTAAAGAGATAAGCTATGCATATGAGGTCTTGTCTGATCCTAAAAAAAGACAGACTTATGATAAATATGGATTAAAGGGTTTACAAGAGGGTGGACAAGGTGGTGGATTTGCGTCTGACGACCTGTTTGGTCATTTCTTTGGCGATATATTTGGAATGGGAGGTGGTGGCAGAGGCCGAAGACACGCGCGAGGTGAAGATACTATACATCCTTTAAAAGTATCATTAGAGGATATGTATGTCGGCAAAACAGCCAAGCTTCAATTAAGTAAAAATGTTATATGTGGGCCTTGCAAAGGTGTAGGTGGCAAACCAGGTGCTGTGGTTTCCTGTAGGGATTGTCATGGTCAGGGTATAAAAGTTTCTTATCAACAAATTGGACCAAACATGACTCGACAATTTCAGTCTCGCTGTCCAACTTGTCAAGGACAAGGTGAAACAATCAATGATAAAGATAAATGCCCAAAATGTAAAGGAAAAAAGGTCCTCAATGAGATTAAGATATTAGAAGTTCATGTAGAAAAAGGAATGCGTGAGAATCAGAAAATTTTCTTTAGAGGTGAAGGTGATCAGCAGCCTGACACTCAACCTGGTGATGTCATTATAGTTTTGCAACAAAAACCTCATGATGTGTTTAAAAGAACAGGGGATGATTTACTCATGGAGCGAGAAATCACATTGACTGAAGCTCTATGTGGTTTTGAATTTGTTGTTAAACATTTAGATGGAAGAGACCTTCTAGTGAGACATTTACCTGGAGAAGTTATAAAACCTGGAGATTTAAAAGGAATTCAAGGTGAGGGAATGCCTCAACACAAAAATCCTTTTGAAAAAGGTAACTTATATATAAAATTTGACGTCACTTTCCCTGAAAATAATTTTGCTACTGAAGATCAACTTAAAAAAATTGAAAGCATTTTGCCTCCGAGACCAGCATTTGTAATGCCTACTGGTGAGGATGTAGAAGAAGTAAACCTGATGGAGTATAATGCTAGTGAAAGAAGTCGTGGTCGTGAAGAGGCTTATGCTAGTGATGATGAAGAACACATGCACACAGGTCCTGGTGTACAATGTGCCCATCAGTAGGTTAATAAATCCAATATATTATCATAAATTTGGATTTGTACTCAAACCTCACATGTAATTTTATGCTATCTGTTAGGTAGTTAATATTTATATAAATATGTGACACTTAATTTACAAACATATTCATCATTGTTTTAGTTTAAATAATGGAAAATTGTATCATTTTAGGGCAAATTTTTGCCTATACACATTATCAGCCACAAGGTACACCAAATTTAAAAATAAAATTATATATTTCTAAAGACACCACACAAGAGCCTAACAAATGTTTGTTATAAATAATCCTTATGTATTAATTATTAAAAGTATGTAGGATTCTAAGTTAACATTTTATTAATGACCTATATACAGAACTAGTTAAGCTTACACAAGACTAGTTTCTGACAAACTGGGGTTTGGCTGGTAGTATGTGTACATTTATTGAACAATATTAAAATTTTTGTTCTATAGTGAGGATACTATTGTGGGTAATACCTAAAAAATAGTTATATTTTCATTCATATGACTCATTCCATGATCACAGGTGCATGTGCATTGATTTGTAATTATCATTTGAAAATAAAAATGTTTTATTTGCTATCTTGCAGTTTTTATTATTTAAAAAGAATAAAAATAACTGCAATCCTATTTATTTAAAGAATGTACTGAGCATCATGAAATAAAAAAGAAAAGGTTTAGTCAAATATATATTTATCTCTGATTTACTTTTAAATACATGTAATATAATGGAACTAAAATATAACAATCATTGCTCTTTAGAAATACTTTGAATAGATTCACAATATTTTTGAAAATCTTTCCGACTTCTGCATAAAACATTTAAATTGATGGACTTTAAACCTAACTTTCTTAGTCTTTCTAGCCTTTGCTTGACTGTATTTTGAGATGCTGAAAATATTCTTGGTTTGTTTACAATTTCTTCAACATCAAAACCTTCACTAATTAAAAAGTCAATAAATTTTTTTGCCTGCAACAGAAGAAAATTAAAATTAATAGAGGTTTAATAGTTGCATATATAAAAGTATGATTTTTTGTACCTTAGCAACCCGAATAGTTTTTAAAGCAGGTACTTTTATATAAATATCTTCAATATTTTCTGGTGAAGTATTTAATCTTGTGGCAAGATATACTTTAGTTGACTTATATTCACCTAATATGGACTTAGTTTCTTGGCTTATTTGAATGAACCTAAAAAGCATTTATGTATAAAAAAACAAGTAATACTGTTATAATAATTACAAGTTCTCTGCTAAAATTACAATACATGTATATTTTAGCAGAGAAATTAAAGAATATAGCACATGTTGATTCTAACCTGCTCAGTATGTCTTCTGAGCATCTTACCATCCAAGGATAGAGAATGTCAATACCAGAATTTTTCACTCTTAACAATCTTTCTTCTATAGTTTTGTGATGATATTTCAATACCCATAAATCTCTTAATATTCTCTCACCAGAAACATTCATATCTATATATAAAAAGAATATTCATAAGTTTTATTAGTTTAGTGATGCCTGTCATGGCGCATAGGCACAAGTGTACTACTGTAAATATGACAGGTTGTGGGTTCAATTCCCATTCCAGGAAGTGGAATTTTTCATTTCCTGGGTTTAGTAACAAGGCAAAGTGCGGCATTGAGTTCCTCCACTCATCATGCAACGCCTCAATTTGGTGGATAGTGGGGAACAGAGTGTCTTAACACTAGGTTCCCTCTGCCTACCCTGCTAAATGGGGGATACAGTGGGAAGCTATGTATGTATTAGTTATACACAATTTAAAAATATTACAAATAAGATTTTTCTCACCTATTAATATAGCTAAGGAGCTTTCCAACCAGTCAAATGATAATTTATACAGAAAAGTTCTTTTAACAATCCGCTTACTCAAAGAAGAAGGATGACACTATAAAATAGGATGATACTATAAATTATTTGAAATTAAAATACTGTTTAAAACTATTAAGTTTTAACAGTAAAAGAAAATTATAAATTTTCATTGATAATATTACCTTTATTTTATCAGAAATGTAATATAATCTATTTTCACAAAAACCATTTTCTTTGTCTTTCTGTGTAGTTTTATATATTTGCAATAATGTTTTCAAAGGCAAATCATAAAAAGGCAAGGCATCATTATTGCAAAAAAAATTTAAATTTTGTAAAATTTTTTCCTTTGATAAATTAGTTTCTGCAAAGTAAGATATTCATATTATTTTCAATTGAAAATATGCAAATAGAAGTGTTTTAAAATTTAAGTATACCTTTTTCTTTAACATGTTTAATAGCATGTAAGCTGAATGGTCTATTTATATTATTAATATAATTTCCAAAAGAACTAAAGCTGTACTTCCTGTATACAATAATTACTGATGGGCTCGAAAAAAACTTAAAAGTATTGCAAAAACTTTTTGCTAACACAATTGAAGAAAAATATCTGAGAATCATTTTTATATGTATTAAATTTATTTTTATTAAGTGTTATCATATTCATTTATCATCTTTGTTAATATTTATTTTAGCAGAGAGATGTTTTTAGGGATGTCATTAATTTTTCAGGATGTTTAATATTCATCAAATAGAATTATTACCTAAAATTAAAAAATCTTAATAGTATGTATAAGTCAGAAAAATTAAATGTCACTGTCATATTCAAAGTACACATAGATTAAAAATAAATAACTTGACAGTAAAAGATTGTATAGCAACGCTCGTTTCCAAATATATCTTGGTTTTATACTCAAAAATATACTGAACGGAAGATTATTACAACAATCCGTCGTTTGCGTCTTGAACATGCATGTATCCTGTGCATCTGGCTGAGATCAGGGTCAGGGACCATTCACTGTGTGAATGTGGCTTGGACGAAGGTTCCCCTTCCCAAATCCTAACCTGTCCTAAATTAATTCGTTCTTTATATGAAGTCCTTCCTCATAAAGTTCCCCGTCCCCTTAATGTTCAATGTTTGTGTCTAATCCTTTATGTAATTTTTTATGTAAATGTGGAATATTAGTTTTAACAAGTTCAAACTATAAACTAAACTTTATGTAGATATTTTTTCTTTACGAGCCCTTTGTGCTGTGTATATATCAATTGTAAATATTTATTTTGTTATAGGTGGAGGTCGTATAGTACTACTGGATCTTTTTAAACATGCAATTTCTCATAGTGTAAATTAGTTTCTTTTATCGATCAATTCTCCTTCGTGTGTTCTTCATACAACGTGATATTCGCGAAGTGATTTGTGCTCTACTGGCACGTTCGAAGCGCCATAATTAAAGAACTGAATCCAATTACTTAATTTATCCAATTAAGAATTTAAAGTAAGCTCAACCTCAATGTTTTGTCAAACATATATACGTACATTTTCTAGGCAATTTGTAGCAGTCTTATTATCAACAATATAAAATGAATTTTCAGCTTCGTAACTAGAATATTGAAATCATGATGTATTCACTCAATCTTTTTTAACTGTTTTTATTTAAGTTGAGCAATGTATGTCTATGAATGAATCTATAGAAACCTAACAAACTAATTTGAAAGTTAGGTCTACTTGTTCTTATCCTAGAAAGTAAAAACTTTAGTAGTTTTTATATTTTTGATGACAATGTTTTTTTCAGTTACACGCTTTATCCCGCATAGCAGGGTAGGCAGAGAGAACCTATTCTTAAGACGTTCTACTCTCCGCTTTCTAACCGAATTCGAGATATTCTATATAGACTGGCGGAACTCAATACCGCGTTTATCTTACCAGATTAAAAAAACATAGTCGTTTCCTCGAGTAGTAATCGAAACCTCTGCTTATGGATTTATGTTTACAGCCAGACGCTGTACCA
The DNA here is from genome assembly GCA_033558755.1 of Philaethria dido. Taxonomy (NCBI): domain Eukaryota; kingdom Metazoa; phylum Arthropoda; class Insecta; order Lepidoptera; family Nymphalidae; genus Philaethria; species Philaethria dido. The sequence goes on along the minus strand of JAKGSA010000031.1, from coordinate 67,286 downwards.
TTGCCCTACAATGGCTTGTATATGTATTTTTCTGATAGACCTAACATCTATAGTAGCTTCTTTAAGCTCCGTCTAATGGAAGTAGTAAAAAGCATGAAAAACAAAGGGACTATACGAAGACAGAATGACTGTGGATGAGGCAAAAGAAGTATGCGCTCCGTCTTTACTAACAACCCAGTTAGGAGCCAATCGTGAAGCTAAACAAAACAAACAGCCAGGATTGGTTTCAGATGGGGAAACTTCTTAACGGTTAACAGCATATTTTATATACACAATTATCCATTCAATTATGTAAACCGACCTCGACCAATCAATTACACCCAGGAGAGATTTATAAAAAGTGAAATGTACAACAACTCACTAAGCATTATACATTTCACACAGTTTTCATACTTAAAAGGTCAATATGAGCTATAATATTTTTCCCTCGCTATTTTCATTGTTTTCTATTAAATATTTATATTAATTTCACGTAACATACACACACATACGTACATCTTCATATACAATACATACAGCGAATGTAAAGGGTATTCGAACACTGAACAGTTTTACAAATAATAGGTTGATCCTGTCGAAATATATAAGTTATATATAGTTATTTTAGATTCTTTTTTTTTTGTAATATTTAACTAAAATACTATGATATTTTACTTTTCATTGTTATAAAATATCAGAACATACAAAGAACATTAGTTCTTCGTTAAGTACAGATTCGAAGCAGTTTATTTTAATCTGTATTTTGTAAGTCGGTTAACTTGGAATTTTAAAAAATGTGATGGGCTGCCGCGTTTATTAGTAAAAGATGGACTTTGTCGCTTTTGTTATTAAAACCCTGAATTGTTGTAATGTTCGTAAAAAAGGATTTATCATTTTCTTTTTAAATTTTGAGAGAGAGATTCCATAAAAGTACTCCATTTTTTGGTAAAACGCTCGGTGTACGAATACTGTTACACTCACTGTATATTACATAGTCGGTTACAATATAGCATGAAATCAAAAAAGCAATTATCAAAACAACTGACTTGTTTGAAAACTTTACCGTCAATTTTTTTTTCTTAATCTCAAAATAATTGAATGAAACGATTAGAAACTACTGTTATTGTAAAAAAACAAAATAAATATTTTTCAGGATTTATATTCCATAACCAAGTCAGGACCTCGAGCGACGCTTATATCGTTTTTTGCTCCTGCTACCACCTTCTTCTTCCCTTTTTCTTCTTCTATGTCTATCTCTATCTTTATGATTAACCTTTCCTTCTTTTTTTGTTTTGCTTGATAACTCTGGCTCGGGCGATTCTGACCATCGCCAAGATCGAAATGATTGATCTGATCTAAAAGGTAATTAATATGGTAGTATTTAATCAACTCAAGATTTAGTTATAAAAAAAGTAAATTATATAAAGTTATAAATATGGTAGTATATCAAAAGTCATTAAAGATACCAATAAAGTATTATATAATGATAAAAGCATAATTTTTTGGTCAAACATACCTGTCATATATTTGCATGTCGAGCTGAAGTTTTATAGGATTCTTAAAAACGTGTAAGAAATTGCAAGAACGACCTTTTGGACACCTTCTGTTCGTTTGCAAACCTAAAATTGTATGATGTATTAAATAAGTAAGAAGAAACTCCTTAGCAGTCCATCGATACTCAATAAAATCTAAAAAGAGTACAAATGCCGCCTTTGAAGTACGTGCTAGTAATTAACGCCTGTCGTGGCGCAGAGGCACAAGCGTACGACTGTAAACGCGACAGGTTGTGGGTTCGATTCCTACTCCAAGAAATGAAAATTAAATAATATTTAATATTTTCATTTCTTGGGTCTGGTAGCAAGGGAAAGAGCTGCGTTGAGCTCCGCCACTCGGCACGCAATGCCTCAATCCGGCGGAAAGTGGGGAACGGAATTGTTAATACTACACTTCTCAGGTTCCCTCTGCCTACCCTGCTATATGCGGGACTATATGCTGGATGCTATATAACGTGAAGTTAAAAAAAACTGATATTAAATAAATAAATAAGATAGGCCGAGAGATTTGTTTGAATGTAGAAAAGGACAAGAGTACGACTCCGAGGCGACAAGATATAAAATAGAAAATGAAGAATGCATTTATGTTATATTATTGGTATTTTTTGAGACATTCAATTTTGGAATTTGTCGATTTTCAGTCGTTTTTTTTTGGTTACGTGATATGACGTGGGACAAAAACGTTGCATACAAAAGATGTAGGGAAATTCTTGAAACAATGAAGGTCTCCAATTAAGTTAGAGGTGTAAGGAAAAAATATCTATTTTAACCCACCATTTGATGTTTAAAAAAATAAAATATGTTATAAATATTATTTACTTTTTTAACACTTTTGAAGCTACAAAAATAAAACATGTATTTAAAAAAAAATTAGCAGCTTCACATCATTCTAGATATCATACATCCTAGTGTCAAGATAAAATCTAAGTATTAATTGTAACATACCGCACATAGCACTTTTCCATGATGTTAACTGGCAAAACTGAAGAGAAAGTTGTTTGCCTCCATACCAACGTGCATTCAGAGCTCTATATGCAGATACTGCACTTCTGATATCAGCATATTCTATGTAGGTATTTCCACGAAGATGTTTTTCATAGTTATTGCATACCTAATTTTTGAGACATTGATAGTGTTATGTTCATTTAACTATTGTTATGTTCACCAATAAGTGATTAATATTATAAGTTGTAATATTTCATATACAAACCTTCATTTATTATCAATTATGTAGAGCTGCCTGAAAAATCTAGTTAGATATATTTTCTGCCTACATATTTTGAATTATGAAGTATGAGTTAAGAAGAAAAATTATATTTTTCTAAAACCCTAATGTCATAATCTAGTATCTAATAAATATTATCAATATTATTTTTGATGTAATGATAAATGAAAACATTCTTAAAATTTATATTTTGTACATAATAATAATAATAATTAAAAAAAAATTATCTATTATGGTCACCAAACACATATAACTGGGAGAGCATGCAAACCATCTGAAATAATGTAATTTCAGAAAAATAAAACTCAACTGTAGGTACCTAGCTTTATTACTTTTGTTCATCATGAACAAAAAGTAAGTAAAAGTGTGTAGTTTATATATGTTAAAAATTATCAAAGGATACACAGACTGCTGAAATCAAAGGTATCTTATATTAACTAACCTTTAGTTGTACAACTTGGCCAAATTTCTGAAATTCTGGCAAGATATCAAAAAAGAAGTTTTGAAAGTCCTTATATGTATCACTGTCATCATATTCAAGCATAATATCTGTGTCATATTCATTTAAATTTGCATTTTCTAAACCAAAATGTCCATACATGTTTTCAGCCAGTAGTATCTAAGTAAAAAGTTTTTTTTTTAGTGATGTCGTAATTTGGTAAAATTATATTATCAAGATTAAAAATATGATATTTTGATATACATACTTTGGTCACACCTGGATATATATGATTACGGGAACATTCATCACCAAAACGGCAACATGCTGTTTTTATGAAAAATGGACATGTGACATGACCTGGTTTGCTTTCATATAAAATTTGTAACTCCTTTGGAGGTTCAACTAAATCTCCACTTAAAAATTTTTCTAAGTTATTCATAAATATCTCTTGTCTTTTTTTATTTTTCAGTTCTATTTCTCTTAAAATCTCTTCTTCCTGTTTTTTCCTTTCTTTTTCTTTTTCCCATTCCTTAAAGCAAAAAAAAGTCAAATATGTTTAATAATATCATATCATTATTATGTATAACATTCATAGTCATAAAAAATAGCTCAACTTTGGACCAAAAAAATTCTTTTACACTTTATGTCACAGGGTAGGCAGAGAGTGGTGTGTCAAAACATTTTATGCTTTCTGCCCAAATTCAATTCATTGTTTGTTCTTTACAGAGCAGGAGAATGAAAATAAATCAAATATTATTATTTGCTCAAGTGGAAATTGATCATCCTGTTTATTAGTCAGACACTATTGTATGATGGCCACAATGGCCTAAACTAATCCCGCATTGCAAGTTTTACACAATATATTTTACCATTATCAGCTTTATACTGTGTAGATAAATAAATAAATAGAAATAACATACCAATTGTAACTTAGCTTGTTCTTGAAGTTTTCTTTGAAGTAATTGCTCATTTTTTTGCTGTAATGCTTTCCATTGTTCTATTGCTTCTAATTCCGCTTTAATCCATTTTTCATTTTCAATTTTATTTTGTATTACAATTTGTTCAACCTCAAATTTTTCTATATCTTCCTGTTCTTTGAGAAAATCTTTATTCTTGTTCCATAGTATATCTGAAAATAAATGTATAATTTATGTTATTTGTAATTATTTATTTATTTATAATAAGCTTTATGATTGGTTTTACCCCTTTCTTTAGCCTTTTGAATTCGAACTTTCCTCCTTCTTTCCCTTTTAACAATTTTGCGCCATTCTTTGTGCCTAGTTAAAAATTATATTTTTTTAGTTTATAATCAAGAAAATTTACATTTTGTAAAGGAAATAATATGATATATTACTTTCCCATTTCATTTATTACTTTACTTATTAGTTAACATACATGTTGATCTAGTTAAAACAAATATAAAAAAAATTGTCTGTCACTTATCAAACACTATCGAAAACTATTAAAATTATGAATTATTCAATTTTGTTGTATTATGATTGAATGTATTATGATTTTAATGGATCAGTTGTACTGTCGGATTTAATTTTAATATATTTTTGAGTTTTACATTTCGGTGTTAGTCTTAGTACAATATATACTATAATATAATTCAGTTCGGCACTTTTATTATGGCGCTTCCATAATATAATTTGTTGATGTCAGATTCAGTTGACATATGGGGTGTGTTCCACTTAACGCACAGCGCTCACAATGCTCCTTTAGTCGTTGTAGTCGCAGCCAAAACGTGACGTCATGACTTACGCTTACGCGAAGCTTATCACGACCGACGAGTAACAGTCGTATTCCAATATAACGAGAAAACTTACGCGACCACAACGACTGTGGTCGTTATGTGAAATGACTAGCATTACGACCGTCGTGAGCGTTAAATGGAACAAATCTTTTAAAATTGAAAACTATTTGAAGGTTACCAACCAACGCTTTTGATTCTTGCCTATTTAAATAGCATTTGTCATCAAACTGCCTCTGATATAATTTTATGCGAACATCTTTGCATAAGGATTATTTAAATGTCTATGTAATTTGCTGCCTATTTCAACTAAATCCTATCGTAAATATAGTTAACAAATACTTCTATCAAATCTTTTTTGTACTGGTCTTTGTTATTTAGACTTAAAAAAGAAATAATTAAATAAGCCTGAATGTTTCCAAAACGTACCTATACGACTTAAATTTGACGTATATGAGCACATACATCTCTGACTTCCACAAAAATCTTTAGAAGGAGGAGTTATTAATGTTATTCTTAAGTTGTTATTATTAATCTTTATGATGATGATGAGGGTAGAACTAAAAATTATTAAAATTTTATCTGTGACCATCCTTATTTATCTGGTTATATGTTTTTTAAAATTTAACATTGTTTCTATTACGGTACAAATGGAAAGACATAAAGAAAAATTGGGTAATCTAATAATAAGAAACAATGAAAGAGAAATAATGGAGTTATTGCAAAATGGTTTTGATCCTAATTTTGGAAATGGATGGCCAATTAGATTAGCAGCCAGATATGGGTTACAAAGTATAGTAAAATTATTTATTCAATTTGGAGCTAATCCTCATATATTAAGTGAAGCAGGTAAGATGTTAATGTTATTTTCTTATTTAAGATAAGTTAGAATATTAACGGCAATGTGTAAGTATTACGAACATTCAATTCGTTTTAATAGGAGCATCTACGCTACAACTAGCGGTGTTTTCTGGATTGCATTGGGATACTGACGGCTGGACAGAATTGTTGTCATGTTGCGACTCATCTCAGTTAGCAGACGGAGCGGCTGTTGCAATTATCTTTAATAATATAGGAGCATTATCTAAAATACTTCAAACAGGACGATGTAATACACATATACCTACTTCTTTGACAGGTGATCTATTTTATAATATAATAATTTCATTTAAAAACCTGTAGGCTATTCCATAATAGGGGTTTTATGAGTTTTCCAATAAAAAGATACGTGCTTAGATTATAAATATAATTGAAGCTGTATAAATTTTTTCCTATGTCGATAACATGCATTGGCTTAGATACAAAGAAGCCTTACCCCGCTTAATAAGATCAGGAATCAATTTTATAAATATACATTTTTCTAAATAAGCGAAAAAGAATCAACAAGAACACTTCTAGTATAATATCTAATGGCGTAATTGATACGTTCTGGCTATTACTCAAGATGCAGGAGGCTAACAAATAATTATTGAAATTTAAGGTTACTGTTGTTGGAAAACAGAGTGTCTTGATATTAGGTTTTCCAATAAATTGTAAAATCGTGAAACTGAAAATAAAAAAAGACAATTCTAACATAATTATTAACTGACTAAATTTTATAAAATACAAATAGATGTGTTACTAATTCAAAATATCATTTCAGGAAAAACGGTGGAAAGCCTGGCCAAAGGTTACAAGTTACAATATATTTTAAATGTTCCAGCTGTTCAGACTAATCTCCAAGTAACTCCAAATTCATCCCCTCGTATAGCAAGAACGGTAACGTTATATTCAGTTCCATATTTCGTCTCAACGGTGCTAATAGTATTCATCATAATTTGAGCAATTATACGTATATTCTAAGGTCTTAACGGAGTTAGAATAACAGAATGCAATCAAACTAGACTCATTGATTTTTATTATATATGTAGTGATACTGTAAAATGAAATGCCGTATTTTTACGTAATAATAATACGTCAATTCCCATAGCGAGGCGACTAAAACCTTAATGAATATTATTATTTATGTCTAAATTCATTAAAGCAAACAAAGACGTAAAAAGACTAACGAACTCTTGTATAATATATGGTTTCATTTACGTTTCAGAGTTACGTGGGAGAAAATGCTCAGATAAATAGAAATTTATCCCCATCGGTAGCCCGTTTTTTCGACTTAACTTCTAATCAACCATCGTTGACTCTACCACACAGCCCTATGGGATTAATTTTATCACCTCCAGCACAAGCTCAACAAATGTAATTTAGTGAAGGCAAAACATCGAAATATTTGTGTAATAATGACTACGGAGGAAACGACGTGAGCTTCCGCTTAAAATATTTATTTATGTATAAGACAAATGAAATATTTTTTATTACTAGATAATTTATATTTTAAATTTGAATATTTTATATAATATGAGTCGTAGGTAATAATTTAATAGTATGTTTAAGTTTCTTCTTATTATTAAAGAATTCATATGACAACATATATTTATTCGTGACAGTGGATTATATACCTACTAAAGTTTAAAGTTCATTATTGAGTGATATAACTAAATTTTATTTAAATATATTATTCAAAATTGTTTATTAATGTTTTGAAATAATTTTATTCTTTTTGTGTGGGAGTGCAAAGACTCACAGCTTGTGTCTCTAATAGTTTTTCATTATCGATCTGAAAACAAAAATCATAAAAATCGATATTGAATATACTTTCATATTTAATTTAATGTAAAATATAGTTTAGCTTATTATAGTGAATTAAATATGAGTAGATTACTCACACTTTCACGATTATTTTGTAAATAACTAGCTTCTATTAATTGAACTCCTGTGACGTAAAGCATGTTATGTTTTAAGCAATGTATGAATTTTGATACAATTGAAATCTGGGAAATAGAAATTATAGGTACTTTATATATTAGTTGACAGAAAATACACTTCTATTTTTAATGGTAAATTAATAAATCTATAACAATACATAATATATTGTTTGAATTTTATGCTATTATTTTATTTTTAATTTCAATAGTAAAACTTACACCGGGAGTTTTTGCTGTAGGAATTATAATGGGAGAGCTTTCTGTAAGACAAATTTCAGGGTACGTCAAAGGGTCCCCGCGCCAGAAGCGTACAGTGTAATATGGAAATTCTTCTTCGGATAATCGATATCCATGCTGCCAATATACATGTTTTTAAATAACTAGGTCAATGTAATATGATTATTTATTAAAATTTTATTGTGTTTAGATATATAAATAATAGACAGAGATTCCAACAAGGTCCTTGTTGGAATTGGTACACTTTCTTCACCTGTCCTTTTGTGTGTGTCAAATATTGCGTATTTGGTAAACGAACGTAAAGGGGTTTACCTTGTTTGGTAACGGAGAGATGTGAATAAGTCAAATATATACTTAGTTATTCTCCCAAGTAGGGATCAATCCATTGTTGTAGAGTACCTACTTACAATATATATTTTTTAAATGGCGTGGTTGATCTTTGCTTATTTTGCACTTGATAGAAAATAACAGAACATTTACTATTTAAATTTATCAATTGAATAGTACTTACAATATTTTTCCAATGACGTCGGAGATCTTTGTAACATTTAAAATCTCCTGATTTTGGTAAAGTAGTAAGAAAGTCTTCTATCACAGCTTCATTTAAGCTTTAAAAGTTGCAAATAAGTTAAAAAAGTATTAAAAATAAGTTAAGGAGGCTTACCTATACTCATTTTTAATTATTAAAAATACAATAAAAATATGTATGTGTATCATATAAGTTGTAATTTGTACCTCGGCAGCACTTTTATTTTTTGTCCTGGAGCAAATTTCTCTTTGGATCTAACAATATTTATTTTTACTGGTTTGAGCGTCAGTGTAATAATATTATCTACAATTATAATAAATATTTGTATATTATTTATATGATGAACATTTCACAATATTTATTTATGTTTATTATATTATTATACTTGCTGTTTATATATAAATTATATTGAACGCCGTCTTGAAATCCATTTGTAATCAAAAAATGTCTATTATTTACGTAATAATTACAGCCTAAAACGTTCCATGTCGGTGCTATCCTTGCAGACAAGGTATAGTGAAAACATTCTAAATAAATTTCTTCTGTTACATCTTTTATACAACCATCCTTTAAATAAATTATCACACTTTTTAAAATAAAGTATTTACATTTCGATTGCTATATGACTGTATTAGTATGACTATTTAGGCATTTATCAGTGGCGAAGCCTCCATATAACACGATTCCCATCGGCTCAACTTTTGTAAATTACAATAAATTAATGGCGAATTTACTGCCAGATTAGGGGATACCATTAAAAAACGAGGTCGAAAAAGTTTTGAAAAGTGCAAAAAAAACCAACGCCACGAAAATTTGGCTGCTAAAAACAAAGGTCACCAGAAAAATTTGGGAGTGAGATTAGGTAAGTAATTTACAGCCTTAAAATCATGCTTCGCCGCTGGTACTTACCTATATAAAATTTTAAATGTGAGTAACAAGTCTAGAACATCACCTGAATTAAAGAAAATTTCAAAAATAAAGATGTCAAACGATCATAATCATTTCCTATTCTGTTGAAGATAACATGAATTTGTTTTACATCTTTTTTATCAGGACAAGACAAAATAGATGATGCAGAGAATATGATCATCCTAAAAGAATATGTTATGTGTAAAAGAAATCATTCTTATATTTGCTTATAAGTGTTAATTAGCTACTAACCTGCATTTAAGTACTTTCCAATGGTAGTTAGAGGGAGCCGATCTATCGTGTTTGTCTGTTATATTAGTTACTATTTTTAGATATCCAAGTTTTTTAAAGTTTATGATATTAATATTGAATTCATACAAATTCGACATTTCTTTAAAATTTTATATGCTATTAGTATATTGCTATAATTGCCGCCAAATTTTAATTACGTTACTTTTTTAAGGTGTAATTTATCCTGTGGCAAGAAAGTAAGTAGCTTAGCCTAATTTTTTTTCTTTCTTTAAAATAGGTTAATAAATTAGAGTCTACTTTAATAAATTAGAAATAGTTAACCTTTTACTCTCCCGCTTTAAATATTTTTTCCTGTGTGAAATTTTATTCTTACACAAGAATCATGAAAGCTCTACTCCTCCTAGACCATCACTAGTCGGCGACAAGGGATTACATATTTACAATGTATCTCCATGTGCCGTATGAGTTCTTGCAAATTTTAGAGCAGGTAAAATAAATAATATGACATTTAAGCGATTTCATTCAAATAAATTTCATAATAAAGCGTCAGTAATTGTACACATAATTTTACTGTATATGTGGTTTTACAGTACGTATATGTAGTTTTTATCTGTATATGGTCATTATATTTATTTTTTATTGCTAGAGGATTAACTTTTATTTACCCGTATTGGTATCAACTTAAAGGCCAATAGGGCCAACAGCATTAACTTCAATTCAAATTTTTCTTCGAAAAAAAAAAGCTTGACTTAAAATTTATGGTTTACACAATACGGAAAAATTCGGTTTGCTTATTTTTATAAAGTTCTCTTAAACATCATATAAATATAAATTCTGTTAGTTTTTTTTCTTTTTAATAATAATTCAGAGTCCCTCTGAGCTAATCAGACTTTGTTAGCATTTTTATAGCATTCGATTTCAAACTGGTGTAAATACATTAGAATAAACTGTTTAAAGTTGTCAATTAATAAATTAGCTTATATACGTATATGGGGTTAACAGAAAATGAGTTGACTTATATATACATTTTTATGTGAAATATGAATAAATAATTGTTTTATTCAGAGTTAATGACTAAATCAAAAAAACTACAAGCATCCTTTAGGTGAAAACTATTTAAATCACATAAAAACGAAGTAACAGATGAAATTTGGACTTAAAAATGCTAGATATATGTTATTTTTAGCTGGTATGGATATATTTTTACCAAGTCGTAAAATTTCCTTATATGTGTTAGCTTTCTTTACAAGTATGTTTAAATATGTCATTCAAACTTATTTGCTATCATATATTTAAAGGAATGTGATAAATAAAAAATATTATTCATATCAAAATGCTTATTTATTAAAAATACAAGTAATATATAATAACAAACTACTATTAAAATAAGTACTAAAATAGCATGTCACAAGAGTATTTAAACTTTGGAATTAAAAGGTAAACTCACAAAAAATGTTACTGTAAAAAATATTAACATCATTTTAGTACAAGGATAATACTGTCTCTACTGCTGACTATTATGTTCGAGTTGATCTCGAGCTTTACGCAGCACACCGTGCGTTTTATGAATTTCACGACAAATAGCTCGTTTCACGCTTCTCTTACGCATATTTGCCGCATTGAGTTGTGTAAGAGCTTCTGCTAGCGTCGCTTTAGTTCTGGCCAATTTTTGTTTAAGCGTCACATTTTCTTCATACAAAGAACCTGAAAATAAAATTGTTAACATTATCAAAAGTTATATCAAAATATTTCCGCATTGGTATGAAAATATTTTCAATGCGGCTTAGTGGGCTAAATATCGCATTAAATTATTATTACTTATTGCATTGTACTTTTAATATAAAGAAAAGATAGTAATAAATAAAAATTACTAGAGGCCTTGCTGACAAGTTTTTCTTCGATCTGTTAATTGATTAGTGCACAGGTGGTCGTTATCTGTTATCTTATTACAGTCATTACAGCTATAAAATTGAGGAGTACAGAAAATTACGAGCACGTAAAATTAATTGTGCAAATATTTATATAAATTGTAATTCCTTTTGACAATTATAGCTTATCTAGTGATATTTTCATTTTATATTATAAATTCTACATTTATCTTAAAAAATATAATTATTAATAAATATAAAAACACTTACGTGGAGAAAGATTTACTTCGTCATTTTGTTCTAAGCTCGATAGTCTATCACTGTCAATGCCTTGATCTGGAGAAGTAGGCCTTACGTCTTCGAATGGAACACCTTCAAGAACTTCATCAACTTTGTCATAATCTTCCATTGCTACTTTACGTGTTATTTCTATTTCTAATTGAGCATTGGCTTCCATAGCATTAGCCAGTTTTTCACGAGTATCTTCCAGTTCTCTTTCGATACGTAGTCGGTCATGTTGAGCTCGAGCTCGCTCTAAAGCGGCTTGCGAAGCCTGTACGGTCGCCTCGTCCGCTGCCCGGCGCAAAGAACGTTCTGTTTCCAAAAATGTAGACTCCATTTCATGTTTCTCTGAACGTAATCTTTCAACTAATTGTAAATTGTGAGATATTTGTTGCTCATTGTCTTTGATTCTTGTCTCCAAAGCGAACACAGTTTGTTTGAAACTTTCTAAGTTTTCCTTAGTTTCGATAGCATTTTGTTGCTCTAGTGCGAAGGCTGCTTTCATTTCCTCTTTTTCAGCCACGAGTTCGTCTAATTGCTTTACAGCAAGTTCCAGTTTGTCTCTTAAATCTTTTTTTTCTTCTTCTAATTGTTGATTCCGTTTAGAAATATCATCAATCTGGTCTACAAGTATATTTCCATTGAAAGGCTTACTTTCTTCAGATCTTGAACCATGGGAAAGCTTAGAACGACGCGATCGATATTTACTTTCAGAGACACATTCACGTACCAAAACTCCAGTGTCACAGAGACCCACTCGGGCTAACGACACATTTCTATCTGGCTCCGACCAACACTCAGACTCCGATATGACATCTGCTTGTGGAATATTCCGTATTGCTTTCCGCATAGAGTATCTATGATTATCGTCACTGCACATTAGGTGATGGCCAAACATCATAGTGAGATCTTCTATTCTCATTGATTGTGAAATATCAAGATTACTTTCGTCCATTGTAAGCTCTTCAGGAGCCATTGATTCGTCTAATTCTAAGCCAACAGGCAAGGCTAAGCTTTGCTCTAGTATACTTTCCGCAAGCTTCTTCTTTTCTTCACCTAGCACGCATCTGTAAGGAAGATGTTTATGCATAACCACATTTATTCAAATAATTAAATTAATTTGCACACAACAGTTTCATGGACGTAGACGTGTGTCGTATTGCGATTTTTTTTGTTATATGTATGAGAATCAGGTTATTATATTACTATTATAAACCTAGCAACTTCTGTTTCACCATTGCTAAAGAACTACTTAATATTTTTTTTGTTATGGAAAAGTAATTTAGGTTTAGTTCTTTTTTTAAAGAAGTATTACAAATACGCAATTTCTTTCATATTACAGAAATATTTAACAGTTTAACCGATTTATAAAATGTTAATGTGAAACTTTGATCTCAATTTTCTAGAAATTTGTAATATACGACTTAACACCTTCATCCATTCATGTCAAATTCATGTTTAAATATAATAACATGTAATTTTTCCAATATTTGTTTTTTTTTTTAAGTTATAAACACTGTTATAATTACTTATGCAAATGTAACCAAACACCCTCAAATGATATTCGACCTAAATCATGATGGTATCACATACTGAAATATCGATTTAAATATTAACATTGAACAATGAAAACAGCCCAAAAAGTCTAGTCTAGATGGGTGTGATAACTGTTTTTAGGTAGTAATAAAAAAAAACCATTTCTTTTAAGCTATTCTATATATGTTTGTGGACTAATAATTTCATATTCAATATTTAAGGTAAAAAAAACTCACTTGTGCGATAATAATTTATCTAAAAAGTATGTCAATCCTTGTAAACGACGTGTCAATAATTGCTGCAGATTTCTGAAAAGCAAATTGAATAATAATATAAAACATAATAAGATACATATATACCACACAATTAAACAATTTTTGAGGAGATACATAATGAGGTATAAAAATATACTTTACCCTGTGGAATCTTCATTAGCGTTATCCATATGTATTTGCAGTTGTCTGACTTTGTTCTCTAAATCTTTAATATGCTCATCCTTGCATTTTAATATTTCTTCATATTTTTCTAACTGAGAGTCACTTACATGGGCATATGCTAGTTCTTTATCCTGTTTAAATTTGTAATATTTTATTGTAGCATTTATATGTCATGTAATGAATGAATAGTTTTCAAGTACTTAAATAATTTAATCAATTGATTTAAAAATGTGTGTCAAAAACATACCAATTTTAACTTCTTAATTTCCTTGTCTTGTTGCTGAATTTTTTTCATACATCCTTTAATCATTTGCAGAGCTTTCCGATTTTCTTTCTTCAATCTTGTCAATTGATCCTGCAAATAAGATTGTTATTTATATTTATATCAAAAATCTATAAAATTAAAGTTTAAACTTCGTCCTAACTTACCAAATCCTCATTATTGACAGTCACTGCTAGATAGTCCCTGGAAAATATAAAATTACTAATCTTTATATCCTATATTAAATATTAATAAAATGTGCCAAGTTTCATAAATTCTATGATTTGGCAAAAACTTAAACAAATTATAAGAAAAATACGTCATATGTTTTTTTTAGCTTCACACTTACTTCCACATAGAAGGAAGGGTAGTGTGAGACACTATGTTTAATACTTTGTAAATTACTAATTTTACAATGAATGTAAAAACAATATAACGACAACAAAAGCAAATATATATTTATTTTAATATTAGTATAGATTACCCAGCTGATTCTGACTGATAAGTCTCATCCACAACATCTGTATGGTTTTCAGCGTCCTGAAAATAAAATTTAACTTATTTAAAATCTATACATATAGGTAAAATTGGAGTGCTATATGTTTTATTAAATTGCATATATACCAAAATTGCATTTCGTACAATTTTTGTCAGTCTGTTTGTTTGTCCCGGCTAATCTCGGAAACGGCTGGTCCGATATTGACGGGATTTTTACTGGCAGATAGTTGATGTAATAAGGAGTAACTTAGCTACTTTTATTTTACGAAAATATCTTCTTAAATCTGTTGAGTTGTTGTAAGTTAAGTTTTAACCGCTCTTTCTTTCTTTTCCAGTCCCAGAGCTCAAGAATTGTTAGTTAAAGTTTTGTAGATCTCGTGTTTTGTTAAGACTTTCATTATGTTTTAATTTGTCGCTCCCTAAAACCTGCCACCCTAGGTTACAGCCTACTCAGCCTGCTGGTGAATCCGGCACTAATTTATTCTAATTTAAAAACACTTCGCCCCTGCATATATTGTGTCGTATTGTCTATCAAATAAGAAACAAAGTATAGTGTATCGCTTGCTAACATGCTCGTTAGTAAATGGATCAAGAAGATCTTGTCTAATTATTTAAATTATTTTTAAAATTTTCTGAGGTTACTACAAAAATCATCTAAATATATTTTAAATGTGATAAATTATACTAAGTAACATTTTAAAGTACCTTATGTGTCGTCTGTGGTTCATCGGCTTCTTTCCTTGAGGTATTACTATTATTTATAGACACTTCAGCCACTTCAGTCGAAATAGACCCCTGGAAAATGAAACAAAAAAAAACGAAAGATCACATCAGATGAAACTAATTAAATTGACTAACTGGTCAAAAATATTTTTATTACCTGATTTTCTAAAACGTCGATAGCTTCAGCTGCTGCTGCGAGGAGTTCTTGCTTGTCAGTGAGTTGCCTTCGTAGCTCCTCCACCTCAACTTGAAGACGCACATTGTGCTCCAATAAACCCTGAAAATGACATGAAGGTTTGTACCGCAGTTAAAAAAATACCTAGCATCAACATAAAATTAAATATTTATAACTTACTTGAACAGCTGGCGGCGCGCCGGTCCCTAATTTTTCTTCTAAAAAATATATTCTTAATTTCAAATGAAAATTTTCTTTCCTTAAACCATTCAATTGCTCTTCGTACTGTTTCATGCTGACACCACTAGCACTTGTTACATCTGCAATTTTTTTAGAAATAAATATTGTGTAAGGTCCTTAGAAATGAGATTTTATTTATCGCTAATAAAATAATAGTTAATAAATAATGTCTGTCGTGGTGCAGAGGCACAAGCGTGCGACTGTAAACGCGACAGGTTGTGGGATCGATTTCATTTCTTGGGTTTGGTAACAAGGCAAAGCGCGGCGCCGAGTTTCAGCACGCAATGCCTCAATTCGGCGTAAAGTGGGGAACGGAGTGTCTTAACACTAGGTTCCCTCTGCCTACCCTGCTATATGCGGGATACACCGTGAAGCTATGTATGTTAATAAAATTCATTGCGTTTCTAATTACAATAGAACTTAAAATTTTTGGTTTCATTATGCAAATAAAAAACTTACATATACAACAACTAAGCAATTAATGTGATATTAATATGAATAATTATGTATAGTGCTAAACACGTTAGATCGTAACGTAGAACGTAATTTAATTATAATAGAAAATAAATATTTTATTACAATTTAATAACCTTTAATGTTCGGAAAAAAACCTTGAATGTACATCAATTTTCAGGGACATTATTAAAGTAAGATAAGCAAGTATGTCAGTGAAGTATTTTTTATGAAAAGGCTGCAAATAAGATTATTCATAATAATTTTGGTCCCCGCTTTTGTAACTTCCTTGTGAGTTTAATTTTTGAGGGTCGTAACTATAGTATAATAACTGTTATAATTTAAGCTCCTACTAATTTAATTTCTGTCAAAGCAATTAATTTACATTTCTGTGTACATGTGTACCTTAAATCATCTCATAAAAACAGATAACATTTATTACTTTTAAACATATATTGTCAATAGTAAAAAAAACTACTTTGGAAATAAGTAAGCACTTATATATCTATAGTACAACTAATAAAGAATCACTTACCATGTCCCTCGTTGGCAGGAAGAGTCATTTCTTGTAATTTTCGGGGACTGGTACTGTTTAAAAATACAAATATAAGTTAAATATGATTGTATAAAATTTGGTTTCATCTTATATAGAGCATTGTTTTCTGAATCAACTTAGAATTACAATTCAAGTACTTTATATGACTGGCATTATCTAAAGTATACTCCGTATGAGGACAATACAATTACAATACAATTAATATAATAAAAAATCTGTTTTCTAAAAATATTTTTAATATTTTTTTAGCAAGTAAAAGTGACTTCTCTTTTACACTAAGCACTATTTCCCTTTCAAGGCGAAAAAAAATATAAATTTAGTATTTCTTTTTATTTTTCCTTGTTTCATATAGAAGAGAAATATATGACGATTACAATGGTATTCAGTTTTTTTGTTTCCGATGAAAATTACGAGCTGCATCCTACCCGCTAATTCCAAAAAGTATTTGCACGAATGTGCCAAAAAAATCAGACAGTATATTATTTTTTTAAATTAAAACACATTTTTTATGTATAGTTTAAATATGTATTAAAACATCAAGAAAAGACCGAAAAAACGGTTTTATTTGATCTTCCTAAAGCAGAATCCTCCTAGTACTTAAGTGCGTGTAAACTTGGATACATCGAGAGGATAAGTGAGTAAAGATTGGCAAGAAAAGTATACTACGCTAAGGTGATGGGCATAAGAAGTAGTGGGAGACCTGTTGACCTTCGTGAACACAGTATTAATGATACTGGAGGTGGGACACGTAAAAAAACACGGAAAACACCAGAGGGCATGTATGAAGAGATTCATGACTGAGGACGAAGCAAAAGAAGAATGCAGAAACCGTAAGGTTTGCCGTTTCGTACTCTCTGACTGTCCCGCTTAGGATAACGCTTAAAACAAAATTTTAAAATGAATTGATACTCAAATTCTATAGCTTTTCAATGATTACGTATACGCCACTCATCTGTAGCATCTTGTTTTTTGCATTATTTTCTAAAACTCTTTACAAATGTAAACTAACGCAGTTTATAATACTTTTAATTATTATTTAATAATATTACATTACATATTAATTGCCATTTCGAAATTGTCAGTAGTTTGAAAAAGTAAGCAAGTGGAAAATAAATAAGAGCAAAAAAGAGGTAATATTTTATTTTTTTGTGTCGGTAATTTATTATTTTAGTAGATTTTTAGCAATTTACTTCTTAAATAAATAAATATTCGTCATATTTATGCATGTGCCATTTGTGGCACAGCGTGCAATAGTTGTATTTATCGTAATGTATTGAAATTCTTAAATCTGCTGACATTAGGTGCTCCTTGAGATACCTTCTGGTCGTGAAGATTCAATATCTGGTGATAAAAGAAATTGAAGTTTCTCCTCATATATTAAAAAACGATAATTTTGATGAAACCTCGGATAATTATACTTGCTAGTAATTATAGTAGTGCGTCACTTGAGTCTAGTTTTCCCAGCGGTGCAGCACGGTGATATTGTCGAAAGTTTATGCCGTTTGTATCCCTAGGAATTATAATTACAAATCCCACTTAGCTAAGATTGGCATTCGTTATTTAGACATCTTGAAGAAAAGCCGCTAAAGAAATAATTAGGATTGATGGAATTAACCATTTTCCTTACTGGTCGAATGATAGACAGCGATGTAAGGCACCAGATTGTAAGGGCAAATCGTTCGTTACATGTCTAAAATGAAAAGTGACATTTTGTTTGAATAAGAATTGTTTCCGGTTCATTGATAATGTTACTATTTGTTATATTTTGTTCCTTTTCTTTTCGTTCATATTATATTATCAGAATTAATATTTGGGTCGTGTACTAAAATTCTAAGACGTAAGAATCGTCAATCAAATATTTTTAGAAGAATAATTAATAAAGAACAATAATAATATGTAGTTAGGTATTAAAGATGTCATTTATACTTATTAAACAAAATTATTACTAAGCATATAGCATACACATAGCTTCCCACAAAGGAGCTAGAACCGAGGTTTGAATCACAGTGGTAGTGTAGGTACAGGGTTGTTGCCTAGTATGGGTTGTTAATAGACTCCCAATCTCATTTTACGGACAATTAATTGAACTAAAATAGATAAAATTTGGCACAAAGGCTTTTATATCTAGTTTAATATTCTAGAATTTTATGTTTAGTTTCTATTGCTACATAAAACAAGGACTTGCGTATTTTTAAGATTAAAGTAAATAGGGAAATGTTTCATATCTGGTTTTTCGTTGTTTAGAGACTTAAGAAACCCACATGTGGTCTTTTTAAATAACACATAGAAAAAATAATGATTTTGCTAGTTAAGCAACGCAGTACATATTACTTATAGATACTCGCAAGCATAACTAACCTACCAGTTTATGTTATCTGGCGTTAATTAATATCATAATAATTTCAATATAAAAGTTAAGAATATTGTTTATAATAATATTCGATAAGTTACTTACAAATGTTATAATTATGTAGTCCAAAATTATTATATATATTTGTATACCATACACACATGTTCATTCTTTTCCGAACACAATATATGCTTGAGTATATATAAGAATTAACTTTAACAATAGAAAAATATATTATATTTATTATATTACCTGAAAGGTGAAGAAATAGTACTAGAGCTATGCTTAGACGTATTCATTCGCGGTAAAGTCGCCATTTGAAATGTTTCTATTGACAAAACAACGAACAAATATATTGCACTTTATATGTACCACTACACTATCATAAAAAGTATGCGTCAATTACACTGTACACTTTTAATGTCTATAAATATATCAGTAGTTTTGTGGACTACATTAATTTAATCAGTAATAACAGATGAGTCAAACTAAATATTAAAATTAAACGACATAAAGACTAACACAATGTAAATAGAACATTGTACTATAAGCAATTCAGATTTATTAACTATCTCGTGTTGGTCGTGGTTGTTTTGACGACACATATGAGAATACTGAAATTAGGACAGGCACCATTCGGGTTACGCTCGGGATCGCTCGACAGTCTCGGCATTCTATGAAGATAGAATATTTTTCTCGTTTTGTATAGTATGAGATGAAAAGAGATGAATATATATGCAGGAGGGAAACCGGCAAATTTGTATTATCGCATCGGGGCGCAGACGGATGCTGTTTAGTTTACAACTATACGAAAATAGACATTACTTTACTAGATTACAATAGACTCATGGCAAGCTTTCAAAATTTTATTATTCTCAATGATTGCAGTTGTTGTAGGTAAATAGCTACTTTAAATATGAATAAAATCTTTTATTTATTACTTTTAATATATGATGAGAAATTATATTTTACATTCGTGTGTAAAATATTTTTTATATTAAATACAAAAAATTACATGGATAAACTATCTATCCATTTTAATAAAAGAAGAAATCAAACTTGCAATAAACAAAAAATACAATTAAAATGTGATTTCTTTTTTCAATTATTCTGTGAACCACCTTTTGCAACACTAAAACACATAAAAATTACTTATACACCCTTAAAAATTAAATAAATACTGTTTTTCCACTTTCTGCTCAAGTTGAGACATTGTGTTCAGTAGACAGGAGAAGACTCAAAACTTAACTTTGTTTAGCCAGAGCAAGGATAACTTAAATATAATCATACCCCTGAGTGAGGACCCTACCCACAATTATTTGTATTTATAGCGGACCGCTAATACATTTCTGGTGTGCCCCAATGTTGTATATTATAAAATATTATTTTTAAACATTTCTAATATCCTAAAATATCTTATCTTTATATAATAAAACTGACTATGTTGAATGTTTAGGAGTTTGTCAATATAAAATATATAAGAAAAAATGATACAAGAAAACTATATCACATTTTACAATTTTGGTACATTTTTAAAAGACAAAGATGTTAGTTTATATATTGTAGAACCTATAAATCCATACATATGCCTATGGATGGCACAATCATAATTTTATTCCATTATACTTACTTATTTATATTGAAATGTTTAAGATTATCAATATTATAAACATTCTAACTCAATAAAATAGAAAAACAATGTTTTTCTATTTTAAAATGTAATATAAATTTTATCTGTTAAGTGTTTTAAATATTAACATAAAGTATCAATTACAGGACTCCTGATCTTCGTTCATTTAATCAGTACTTTTAATTAAAAAATACTATGACAGAGTTTTGAGGCAGACAAAATGTATAAGGAAATGTGTCATATTTTAACAGTATAAACAGTTAAATAAAAGTAATATTATTAAGTAATAGAGATATTTAATGATATTATGCTATAAGATATAATGATAAACAAAATTAAACAACATATTGCTATATTAATATACATAAAAAAGAATGGAGAGAAAAGGATAAAAATATTGTTATAAGATTACTTAAAATTACTACTAATTTGAAATACTTACATGATACTTTCTGCTCCTGAATCCGCCATAATTTTGATACTTTCCTTAATCTAAGTTCTGCGATATGCTGTATTTTATTTATGAAGTAAATAATGTTTGCAATAAATTATATTAATTAAGAAGACAGTGAATAAAAAAAAATTTACATTTACGTCCAAAATTATAACACTATATAAGATCTTTAAAGTTATTTAGTACCCAGAAAAATCCTCAATATATTACCACTAAACTCTTCAAACCGTTTTCATAATTTTTTTTAACCGCAAATTGTAATGGAAGTTCAACAATTTAAATTCAACGCTTATCATCACAGACTATATAATAAGAGGATAGAATCATCAGACCAATGAAATTATCATCAATGGTCAAAACAAATGCTTAAACATTTTTGTTACATTTTCCTAATATTATATTTTTAATAATATTATATAAATGATATATGTTTTAGGTAAAAGCTTTTAAACAAAATCACCTCTATCTTCAAAACAATAACAAGGTAAATGGATCCCCGTTACCGTTTTTTTTAATGGCTAAATACATGATCAAAACTTAACAAGAATTGAAGGCACAAGCGTGCGACTGTAAATGCGATAGGGTGTGGGTTCGAATCCACTCCAGGAAATGGAATTTATCATTTCCTGGATTTGGTAACAAGGCAAAGCACGGTGTTGAGTTCCGCCTCTCAGCACACAATGCCTCAATTCGGCAGAAAGTGGAAAACGGAGTGTCTTAACATTAGGTTCCCTCTGCCTACACTGCTATATGCGGGATACAGCGTGAAGCTATGTTTATATTGTATTGCACCTATAGGATAATGTATTTAACCATGTAACTTATCTGTGGTTTTAAATTGTAAATATAATATCAAATATGACGTCTCTCATCCGACAATGTGACAATTTAGATCTATTATCCATGCTGTTTCTATAATTTAACAAGTAATAATATCTAACAGAATTATGTCCATTACAACAAATTTACGTTCTTTGATCAACAGAGTAGTTTTCTCAGATATAAGGTGTTCTGTGAGATTTTATTCTGATCAACTGGATGGATCTGTTGAAGATGAACAGAAACCGATTGACCCTACTAAAGATAGAACTAAAATTATTCCTGTAGAGACTAGCATTAGATACTTACAAAGCAAAGCATATAAACAGACCTATGGTGATAATCCCGTTTGGTTCTTGTATAGACGTAACCATTTAGGTGGTTTTGCACCAAAGAAAACTCGAAGGAACTGCGTTCGTAATGGAATCATATCTACAGGAAATCCTTGCCCTATATGTCGAGATGAATATCTCATTTTAGACCCTAGAAACACGGAATTATTAGAACAATTTATATCAATATACACTGGACAGGTAAGAAAAATATATTATTGGCCAGGAATTGAATCATAGAAGCTTAGTTTCTTTTCATGTTAGAATATAATATGTCGTCTATTTAATGTTTTTTTTTGACTCTAATTATGGTAATTCTTATTTTTTATCTTTGTTTACTTTCTGTTTTAAAGCTTTTTAAAAATATTTTGTTAAATGTATTAAAGATGGTGTATTAGAGTTAAATGTAGTAAAGATGATTCTTCTTTTATATATCCTTATAACAAACAAATTTAACTTTTGTTATTTATCAATCAATTTTTAACCTAACCTAAGAAAGAACAAAGATCAGTACAACTAAAATTAATGATGTTATATTAATTTATATATAACATTTATGTATTATATACATACTATTAACAAAACTATGAAAACAAGAATTATAGTTTACATAATTTTCATTTGTTACAGATTCTAGATGCTTTTAAAACTGGATTATGTCAAAAGAAACACAAGGAATTACTGGTGGCAATTGAAAGAGCCCGGGATCAAGGACTTTTAACCTATGATGTCCCATTTAGGGAATATGATTATTCTCTGTACAATAAAAATGCAGTTTGATTTAATGTAACATAGTATTTAGTAGTTATAATAAAATACAATTTTAATATAATTAAAACAAATGTGTAAAATTTTTTTTAATACTTTTGATTTATCTTGGGGCATGGCACATCATTTTTAGAGTTTATATAGGTAATTATGTGAAATTATCCATTATTTTTATTCTGTTTCTTTGCAATAATAATTCCCTAATCAAAGCTGATTTTTCTCTTTCCAAAATAGATATCCTTTCATTCTTACGGTTGACTTCCTGCAAAAAAAAACTGTTATAGTATTTCTTTTTCATTAATTTCATTACTAACTTTGGAGTAGTCTTGAGTAAAGTTACTAAAGTTACTAAATGGAAAAATCTATATGATATATATTAGAAAATTACTATTGAAGTTCATATTATCAAAATAAACAAAACTAGGAAAATGTGAATAAAGTTAAATATTTAGAGATAAAACAATCATGTAGTTGATCCATATGATCTTATCAATATAAAATAGTATTACAGTTAGTAGTAATACAAATATATAATTATTTATTATAAACCTCTGCAAGCATTCTGTTTTGAGATCTTAGGACAGCTGCATTGTTTGGTGTAGTGGGTGCAGTGTTTAGTGTGGCTGGCAAAGCAAGATTCATATGTAGAGACAGAGGTCCATGACGCCATCCTGAAGCTAAGGCGCCAAGTTGTCGGTTCAGTTCTAAAATGCGAGCACGCAAAAGCTCTAGTCGTTCTTGATGTGCTTCATTCCATGGTTCCTTATGAAAAAAAAGAAAAATATTTTTTTAATCGTTTAAACAGATTTTAATTATAACTTCTCAATAATTCTTTAAGCTATCATTGCTGACGACTAAATAAAAAAATATTATAATTGTTTATAAATAAATTACAAGACAGTCAACTAGTCAATTCAGTGCTTAACCTGAATTGCTGGTTTCTATTTAAGTTTAGAATTAATAATTCACCTAATAGTCAAAATATAAAGCTAAAATATTCTATTTTATATTTTAATGACGATAGTATTTATAATTCTCGCGTATAAATTGAGAAACCACACTGCCTACTTGAGCTATAATAATATAATATATAGTCCATGTACTGTATAAATACTGTTTGGTCATTATAAACGATAAATGCCTAATGCCTTGCTGTATTATACATTATTAGTGGACGTAGTTTCATATTCATAAACGATTTTGTCCAGTTTTATTTATGAAAAAAGATATGCTAAATTATAGTGTGGAAATTGAATCACTTGTAGTGGATATAAGACTTTAGATACAGTAGTATAACAATGGGTAAATAACTGCTATGTTTTTCTCATATTTGGTGATCAAAACGGATTTTTAAAAAAGTTTATAAGGTAATTTACTCGATTTTTTTCAATTTATTACCACATAAGCTCCCATCCTCCCTGCGTATCGCATTTTATCCTGCACTTCTGTTAATTGCTTTAGATACCACTCTCTGGCTTCCTCTACAGCTGTTAATCCTTGAAGCAGTATATCTTTTTCTTGTTCAATTTGTTTCATCTTTTTTAGTAAATTATAATCGACACCGTTATGCAGTGTATGGCGACGGGGCTCTCGACGTCTTGTAGTTTTTCGTAAATTCGATTGTGTTACATTCGCGGAGCGACCATCACCAAGTCCCCGGTCTTGACCTTCTATTGGCCTTGTCATATCAAACTCCAATTTTGTCTCAACAATGTCATCACTTTCCACCGCCTCTTCTGCTTTATACAGATTTCTCGAATTTTCTTTCCTATCTACTGTATTTTTTTCTAATCGAGGCGGTTTAGGAGGACCAAATGATCTATGACCTTGTACTGGAACTTCATGTTTAGACATAGGGTTTACTTTTCCATTATGTAACAATTCAGGTAATGTGTTATCTTTATCCTCTATTAATTGAGGCATACTAATAGTTCTTTGTGTAGAATTTCCCGTGTTTCTTATTATATTCCAAGTACTTTCCCTGTTATGGTTGTTGTCTATATCGATTAATGGGGCTGATGGAGGACGATGAATCGGAATTTGCGGATTTCCGGGTTTTTCCATATCTTCACTAATAGGACTTACTTTGGTTGAAGTATTATGAACTTGGTTTCTCAATAAACATATTTTAAGACCAGTGCAAAAACTTTCAAATGTTAATAAACCGTCATGTGAAGCGACCTTTTGAAGGCTTTCTATAACACCACGGGGAAGACCCTTAGTTCGATCATCTCGCCACCTATTTTCAATATCTGTTAATTTTACATATCCAGTTTGTTTGTCATCCATTATATCAAATAATGTCCTCATCGCTGAAACGAACTGCTTAGGTAAAGATTCCATGTTGATGTGGTTAAAATGTATCATGATAAATGAATTAATTTAGTTGCTTAAAACCTCTTTGTCCGATAAATAACATTAAATTCAGTCCATTGTCCAATATAGATCATCATTTTAAAATATTCACAAGTTAACGGCACATAAAAACTAAAACTTAGAAAATCTTAAAATAAAATCACTTAATATTATACGCCTAAAAATAATCACGGTTTTATTGTTTGTAGTTTATATAAATGCACTTTAATTATACTTTATAATAATTAAATTTGTATATAAGGCGGTGAGCGAACCGGCTAGAGGGAGTGATTTTGCGGACCTATGCAGGCCACGACTATAAGCAAGAAAACCGGTCAAACGACATTTCGGGCAGGTGGAAGGCATTGATATACTAGCCATTGCCCCCACGCGTATCGACATGATTAAGATTTTGTTTTTATTTATCCAGACACATTAAAACATATACCTTCTATAAATACAGGCAAATATAAGACAAAGTATATATTTTATATCTAATTAGTGACCACAACTATGATCGTATAGACAATATGGTTTATTTGTACATACTGTTTTGAATTTTCAAGAATATAATTTTTAGAGTAGATATCCTATCTATTAAGTTTCTTTATAGTTTCACTTTTCCCGCAAAGGATAGTCAGAGAGAATCTTGTGTCAAAACGCACTGTTCTTTACCGCCCAAAAATGAGACATTGAATAGCGCAATTCTAAATCCCCATTTCACCAGAGAGGTGAAATAAAAATAATTTAAATATAATAATTTCCTCAAATGGAAATCGAACCTACAAAGAGTTTTACAGTCAAAAGTTGTTACCACTGTGCTACGATGTCCTCATCTATTAAGTAATTTAAGTGTTAAATTTATTTATTATACGAAGATAACATCTTAAATTAATAAAAAGATAACATCTATAAATAACATTTATAGTTATCACAATCTACAACACATAAAATTTACCAAATACCTAAATAACTGGCGGTCAAAGGATTTCTAAAATTTTTAAAACTGCATTTTTTAAAATTCTAGGCAAATAAATATTACGAACGCCGAATTTCATATTTAAATATAATATTCACAGACAATGAAGGCGTGGGCGACGCGGGCCTACGGCCGTCAGCTTCGCGCACCAGGGGGCCTCGCACCTTGAAGATTTAGGTATAACTAGAAACTGAACACACAAAAAAGTCTCTACTAGTATTTTTATAAAATCTATCGTTTTTTAACTTAAGTCTCCACCTTCCGTTGAATTGAACAACGCTGCACCTTGCCTTGTTACCAAAGCCAGGAAATGAAGATACTAAACTTTACATTTCCTGGAATGGGAATCGAATCCACAACCCGTCGCGTTTACAGTTGCATGCTTGTGCCTTTGCGCCACGATAGGCGCTTTCGCTAGACTCACTTTTTTATTTGTACCCTAAAAAAAATCCCGAAGAAACGATTTTTTTGATCCTCCTAAAGAAGAATCCCCCCTTAATACAAGATATAGGCTTAAACTTGCTACTCCCGTAACTCAATTGCATCGAATCCAGAATTATTTTATGGAACAATGTGTATGCTTTTATAATAGGATTCGAAAAAATGTCCGAAAATGTTCTATTTCACAATTCAAAAAAGTTGTAAAAAGACATTTGTGTGTTAAAGGTTATTAGTGATTTTAAAAACGATAACACGCCTTGGGAATGTAATGCTCTCTCTAGTTTTTTTAAAAAGTATCATTGTCACGAATAAACCAGTACTTTTTTTTATTTATAAGTAAAGTATTGACTAGTAAATAAAAAGTACTGCTGCGTTTGTTGTTTGCAGATGTGCCCCATAACAGAAGTGCCCCAGCGCTTGATTTAAGATTGCAATTTCATAAGCAATTTATGATAAGAATACAATCGAATAGAAAAGGATTACGATCAAATAGGAGTAGTAGTATGACAATCAAACACTATCGCACTGCATAACGATGTGCCCAATTTTAGTGCACCATTGAATACTGCCCACCACATTGAAAATCATTCATTTATGCGACATAAATAAATGACCCCACTTCCACAGGTTGACTGGAAGATATATTTTTCAGGGATAAGTCCACCTTTGTAAACTAAAAAGATTGTATTTACTTTATTTACTTTTTCCCATGTATTTTTTTAAGTGCAATAAAGAATATATATATATACTATTTTTGTATAATTTAGCTGATTTATAGTTTTTTTGATTGTTTGTTTTTCATCAGATTTTCGAGATCTGTAATTGTTCTATGTCAATCAAAAGTGCCCATGACACGTAACAACTTTTACAAAGGTAGTATTTCCCAGTATGTTATAGTTCTGCTGGACTATTATATTTTTTAATCTCTAAGTTCCATATCTCTAAGTTTTATATCTCAACAGAAAATGCAAAACACATTGTTGCATGTTGTTTTGTTAAAGCTGATTATTTCTTATACTATAGTTTTACTAGTTTATTATTGTTATACATCAGGTACGCTTGTGTTTTCAAAATAAATATTACCCTATTTCTGGATAAGTCGTTATGGTGGGTCTCTACAAAATAAAAATTGTCAACTCTTTTATGTTATATATTGTATTCTGTAATTGGTTGAAGAACTAATTATTAATCTTTCTATTTTCTGTATTAGGCTTATTTTTTTCATTTCTTTTTTATACATTTTCGGGTGTTTTGTTTTTTACATTTTTTTTACACTTTTATATTACATTTTTAGTTAAGATTTATTGAATTCGTTGTTACTACCATAAGACAGTAATTTCGGGAAACTTGTCATTTCATTTCATCGTTTTATACGTGTACTATTTCGAAAAATCACAAGTGCGTGCCTTGGATGTGAACCCCACGTCTGCTTTCGCAGTCTGCGGTGTCACGTCTAAAGTAAGGAAAAGGCAAAATAAGGAATTACTTGAATATATCCGTTGTGAACTTTATTATTTCGTCATATCACATAAGTGTACGAAAATTAGCGAGAATAGTGTTTTAACAACTTTAAATAGTTATATATATTCTGCTATTTAATAATAATAATCTGGCCTCTGGCTTGCCTTCATTGGCCGGCAGAGTGGAGCGCAAGAGCTATATGCTCGGAAGGGTGGAAGTGCTCAATCTGCGTAATAGCGGGGAAACCCGCTCACGAGCTCACTCGCGATGGTGAAACCGGTGCACACCTCTCGACACCCTTAGCCGACCACACCGATGTTGCGCCCGACGCACTACGCCGCTTTGTGGGGGCCCATCTAGTGAGAGGCGAGTCACCGTCCGCTAACCTTTCAATTTGAGACTGTTGAAAAGGCGGACGTCCGATAGTCTCAATCAATACTTAGTCCATCCAAACTCCATTCCATAGCCCTATTTTAGTTTTCCATATGTTCCATAGCTTCTACGCATTGACCGATGACCATCTTCTGAGCAATTGCCTATGGTTACTCAGAGATGGATCCCGGTCAATGCGTCAGAATAAAAAATATTGTTGTCTCAAAGGTGCCTCTACGTGTTGGACCTGTGTCCCCACGCAAGCCTTCCAAAGGACCGGGTTCCTTTGAACCCGAGAATCTGTAACGAGATACATAATAATAATAATAAAAATCTTTATTGGGACTTAGAGAAAAATTCACATAAATAAAGTTCGATAACAACTACGAAAAATTATGAAAGGAACCTAATTCTCATTCGGTATACCTGTTTAACAGTAACCCAGTTGATGTAGTTTGTGGATTTTTAGTTTTTTCTTGATTAGGGCTAGGGATTATAGGGCCAATTAACATACAGAGACTGATAAACACATTACCCTCTTTTGCAACGCGCAGTCTGGTAAAAAGGTTGAATTATCTGTGGGTAATTTTATATGGATAATCTGTATTTGACACTCGTGACAAATAACAGAGTGCGCTTACGTCTTCTATGTTATTACTTTTTATTAAAGCTGCAAACATAATTATTATATAAATCTGAAATGAGTAAATCAGAAGATAATATATCAGAAATAAATGGCAGTGTAAATAAAGATGAAGAGAGAAAAAATTGGGTTAAATTTGACGACGAAAGTCCACAAACTAGTGATTTGAATTCAAAATCAAAAAATGAATCTTCTATAGAAGAAAATAAATCTGTGTCTTTAAATACTGGAAGACCGGCGATCCTTAAGACGGAAACTGTTCATATAAATCTAGATCGCACTGAAAATAACGTTGAACCAGCTTCGCAAAGTGCTGTAATGAAAAATGTAGAATACATTAACGTTCGACATGGATTTAGTAAGACATTCTATAAAACATTTCAATTATATATTTGTTATTAAATTATTCCCAACCCAATTCTTTTATCGAATTACAGGTAACGGAGACGTTATTGTTACCTTATTGCCTATAAATACGAAATGGCCATGGATAACGGCAGCTAGATTTCGTCCTGAGCTGGTACCTGAAGAGTTAATGGCTCAAGGTTTAACAGTAAGTGAAATGAAACTATAAAAATGCTATATAAATTTGCATGTTACACAAGTTAAAAGTTATAGTATAAAATAGCTATATAAAGTAGATAATATGCTAATTGTTATTTTATTTTCAGTTAACTGTTGAAGAATATGTTCATGCAATGGAACTGCTTGTTAACGATGCTCGTTTTACATTATACAATATTTGCTATAAGCGAGTCTTAGTTGGTTGGATAACTATTGCATTTCTTGTGCTGCTTACTCTGTTATTTTCTGGTTTGACTGGACTTACATTATTTTCACTTGGAGTGCTGTGGCTAGTTTTAAATGCAATGGCAATATTTTTATGCATGTGGATAAAATTGAAGCTTTCTAAAGGATTAGAGCAATGTTTGGCAAGTGTTAATAAATTATTAAATAAACATAAATTGCTGCTAGCACTAGATGACAGGGGCAAAATATCATGTCACAAGGTAAACTTGTGTTATATTTACTTTGACTCTGCTCCTTGCATAGCACACCTTCAACAGTTTATTGAAAGTGAAGAAGGTAAAACAATAATGCAAGGTTGGGAACAAAGATTAGATGTATCTGCTAATGATATAGTCATTCAAGGAAGCCAGTCCACTAGATTATCTCGTAAGCAGGTATGGAATTATTCTTTTTAATTTTGCAGTAGTAATGTGTTAGTCCAATTTGAAATTTTTTTAAAGATTAGAGTTTGAACATATAGGAAAACTCTCAAATAAATGCATATATTGTGCCATAAATTATAGTTGTGAAAATTTTTAAAATAGAATGTTACATTGTATTCATTATAAAATATTTTATGGCTTTAGTTCAGTGACTTGCACAGTGTTCACAGGCAAAATATTAGTAAGCTATATATCAGTACAAACAACAATGTACAGAAATAAATTAATGTCTAATGAAAAGAGAAAGTTGTGTGCCGCTTATCAGTTTCTAGAATGCCATATCCCTAACATTTTATTTCTCACAATATAAAATAATGGTGTTGGATTTTTAACTAACATTGTATATTTCTGTTATCATAACAATGTTGCCCCATCCAGTTTATCTTAAATCTCTTACTTTGCTTACTTCTTAAACACAACAAAATTTGTTAAATAATTTGCATGTGTTTTAGTATATTGGCTTATAATAATTTTATTTTATTATATATAAAATGATTGTATACAGGTGAAGTTGGTCAGACAATTTTATGAGTCTAGATCATGTCTGTGTCTTGTATTTTTCTTGTTATTACTTCAAAGATATATTTAGGGTATTCTGATGATAAAATAACTAAATTGTCCAAGTCCTTTGTCGAGTGAAATGTTTGACTGTAAACATGATTGGTTGTGGGCATGATTTTATAATCTGTCAGATGAGATAAGGGTGTGTTGTTGTCCTGGCACTATGTTATATCTCCACATTGGGGGCGTCAATTCAAAGTGGAAAGCTGTCTCTCTGACTATCTATATATAATTGAAAAGCATGAAAAAACTCTCCATGAAATGCATGAAGCTACTAATTTCCTTATTACCATTTTTCACTAATTTGTAACTTCTTACCATTTAGTTTTTTAGATAACTTCTTATCATATAGATTACATTAAGTATGATCTCATGAAAAATAATCTTTACATCTTAAATTACTAAAAAAACAAATTCAGAGAAGTGGATGATTCTATAATCATATTGAAAATCAACTAAAAATTAGAATTTTATTAGCTTTTTTAACAAACACAATTCAAACTATTCCAAAAGTTGAATTTAAATTATTATATTTAATTATAAAAAATGACAACTTAGTAATTATGGAATCTACCATGATATTAATGGGCTTTATACTGGTTTGGGATTATTTTTAAATAAGGTAAATGCAAGATTTAAATGTTTTTCTGAATTATGGCAAAAATTTTAAAGTTTGCTGGAGGAACTTTACCAAAGTTATATACTATAATAGGTACATACAAGTACAGGGCGATATAGACCCAGTGCCAGTTTTATCTTTTATAGATGGTTGGTTGGATGGTTTTAATATATTATTGTAATACTAATAAAATATTTTTATTTATATACTTTATGCTCTGCCCTTTACTTTATACTTTGCCCTGTTACGAATTTCCAATCAGAATCTATTATAAATTATATACAACCTCATGTTGTAGCTATTGAGTGTTATCTAAACATGCATTTGATAATATTTAACAAAATCAATATACTGATTGAATGAACTATCGTCATCGCTATGAACACTAACTACAGGTTCAAAGTCCACACACAATACTTATATCTGAGCCCTTAGAAAGGGTTTCATTTAATAATTAATATAATAATCGCGAAAATCAAAGAAATATTACACTTATTTTTACTTTATCCAGGAATTAATCCATACAAAGTTTACTAAATTCAATTTTCCTAAGCTTAGAAAACTAATTAAGATTCAGATTATTTATCAAAACAATAAAACATAGGGGTGTTGGTTAAAGTAGCGATCGGTGTTTGTAATGGGCGAGCGTCAAGTGAGGAATATAAATGTGCAGGATATGGCAGAGCAAGTGTACGTCCGGTATCTCCAGCGGTGGGGGAAGGACTTCTTGCGTCGCCGGCTCGATTGGACGCTAGACGAGGAGGGGGGCAACCCCGCGGCGCCGCGGCACTTGCCCAACGCGCTCTGCCCCTGTCAATATGTCGAGGAAATATTGCGCAACAAAGAGCCCAAAGATACGCGTGCCTGTTGTCCACCGTGCAACAACTGGCTCAGGCGGCGCGGTCTCGACTGACCGGCCGCTACGGCAAGTCAGCATTTTAAATTAAACTATTGCGTTTGTCATATAGGAACGCTATTTTTTATATCATCTTATATATTGAATAAAGTATTCTTGTATATAACAAGGAATAATTATTAATATTAGTGTTACTCCATTTTTGTCTTGAAAGAACCGTCTATTATGTACATCTTCTGTGCTAATAGTACACAGTACTTTTCTAAATACTATCTAAAGAGAGTATTTACTACAAGATAGTTACATTTGTTATGGAATTATAGCTACAATTTTTATTAACTTGAGTAATTATTACTTACAGGAGAGGGGTGCACTTTTGTATCTGCGATACGTGGGCCGGTGGGGAGCACGAGCAATCAAACACAGGTTGAATCTTAGCAGTTCTGTTCCAGGACGTCACAGTGACAAGTATGTGTGCCCCTGCCAGTTCATAGAGGAGCATCTCAAAACGAAACCACCCGCGGGACTAGCTAAGTTTTTCACTTTACCTACTCAAAGTATTCAAGTATATTAAGATGTAGTTCATTCAGAATTAACCGTCTCCGTCCATTTTGAAAATGTTTAGAATATAAGTTATACTTATATTTATATAGTTAATATTTTATATACTTTACAATTAACAAAAACTATATAATTATTATTGAAAGAAATTCAAGCTCATATTGTTTTTATTGTTGATTTGTTATTAGCATTATTTTTTGTTTTCTTATTCCTTGAGACTGTAAAATCTTTACCTATTAAGTTTCATTTGTGAGCTGTGCCAATTTGAAATTTATACCATGAATTATATAGGATTTCTATTGTCAAAATTATATTAAAAAAATTTTATACAATTTTAACAAAAGTGATCATCAATTCACAAAAAAATGTAGGAAAGTAAAAGATCACATTTTTAAAGTTATTATATTGCATACAATGCTGCAAATATCTGATTGATATGTTCTTTCTATTATCTATATTTATGTGTTATTGGGGCCATATGACATCAATTTTGATGTTTAGTAATGTTAATAGTCATCTTAATATGGTATTAGTTTTTATTAGTTGTATGTAATTTGTTTTTATATGTTTATTTACATATAGGTAAGTTGACCATATCGTTATTACACTAAGACTTACAAGTACTTAATTTTTATAGAATACAAGTAAAATATTCATTTTAATTCATTTCTATTAAAAAGGAAATAATATTTTATACATTTGAAAAGTAAGTGCTACTTAATTGTGATTGTTATAATATTTTGACATCTCCTACGTAAATAGTGACAAATGCACAAAGTATTGTATTGCCCCTTTTTAGGCAATTACCTTAATTTCAAATCTGCTCACAAATCTTTGTCTATGTGTTACACATTGGTAAAATAAAATCACTATATTTTACGTAGCAGATGTCGATTTATACTATTTTATTTACGTACAGCTTTAAATTACATAAAAACGTCCATAGGGAAGACAATATAGTTGTTCCAAGCATCACAATATAACATACCTACATATATTCTACTTCGCACAAATTCTTACATAGCTATATTATTATTTTTGTCTATGTGAGGCCATGCATTATTAATTGAGGGTACTTAAAAAATAATTTATTGATATTTTTTTATATATTTTAATAATATAGGTATTCTCGTGGATTTTATTTGTATTACTATTAGTTAACTGATTACAATTAAAATGTAAGGAATTAACAATTATCAAAGGTACCTATACTTCCTACAAATCTCATGTTTTCTTTTTTACTATTATTTTTAACTACGAGTATATTAATGTACCTTTGAAATTGTATGGGTTATTATTTATTTTGAATAGTACTTCCATTTAATTTCTGATTTTTATTGGTTTTAAAATCAAAAGTTGAGAGTAAAACATTTTTATAAAGAATACTGTAATAAAATTAAAAAAAATATATTTTTACTAATCTAATTATAAAAAAATATTAAGTAAACATGCACATATATTTTAAAGAAATATTCACTTTTATACAACTTTATAAAAAATTTATTGCTTTTTTACTTCGTTGGCATTATTTTAGCTTATAAACTATATAGCAGCACTAGTCGATATAATTTCATATATACAAAGAATACTAAAATATGTGCCTACATATTGTAATTTCATAACCAATTAAGTTAATAGATAAAGAGAGTATTGTATGTTTGAACACTACTATAATAAGTTGAAGCTCAACAAAAGTATAAAATTTCTAAAAAACTTACAATAAATATATTTTCGAATTATTATTGATACATAATAATTTATATGCAATATTTTATATGCAATAAATTATAATATTCAATTTTTACTTACATAACTGTCTGATGTGATATTCACGATGCTGTCGTTGTCACAATAGGTCTAACAGAGAGAGACGGTATTATATCCGCCAATTACTTTTTAGTACTTGAAGCTATCAGACAGTACTCAAACTAATCATTAGTGTAATTTAGTTATTTAAAATATATTATATCTTATATCTATATTGAGAAACATATTTTATATGAACTATACCTGAATGTTGTGATTTAAATGTGAACATTCCGTCCATTATTCACAGTACTTATAAGATCAATTAATAATAATTTATACACACTTATATTGTTTAGTGAAGCTATTAAAGAAGTTATATTATTTATGTGTTGTTTCTATTTAATTGTTATAAATTGGAATATATAAGTATTTACGTGGGTATATGAATATGAATGCTGTAAAGGTACGATCTCTTCGTAGGATATGCAGAATCAGCTTGGCTGAAGACGTGCGTAAGCGAGATTATTAAAGTAAGAATGAAGAAAGCACATATTAAGTTTTGACTGCAAAAAATATAACAATCTTCATTTTTTAATATAGGAGTTTAATATTGCGATGAATGAGATTAGTTCGACACTTATCTTTACTTCTGTCCACAACACAAAGTTCTAATTCCGCAAGACTTACTCTTTTATCGTCCGAAATACATTCTTATTTTCACATGTATGAAATAAATCAATTTCATAATAAAGTAATAAAAACAAAACTATCTATATTAGTCCATAAAATATAGCTGGAAGTGTTTTGACCGAACTAAATTAAAATATATGTACATATATAACTACACAAATAATACAGAAATATTTTGGTTTTTTTTTAGCTTCACGCTGTATCCCGCATATAGCAGAGGTTTCAAATTTGAAGGTTAATAAGTAATGCTTGCAATACAAAAGCAACGCAAAGCGAATATAAAAAATTGGGCGGTTATTTTTTTAAATATCTGGCTGGATAAGTTAATACCTTCACAGTCACTCGGATTTAGATGGCACAGTCGGTTCCTTTGGCACAGACATGTCAAATTTAAACACAAACAGATATAACAGTAATATTTATTTTCGTACAAAAATAATGCTTGTTCATAAACAATAAAAAATATTGAATTAAATATCACAGACTCAAATTACAATTTGACAAGTAATGAAATTGAAATACTAAATTATATAAAATATTTTTTATCTTATTTTGTCCTTCAGTAAAATATTAATATATGTATTGCCCTATTAAATTACAATTTGCAAAGTATAAGAAAAATAATTGTAACTTGTATTGTATAAAAAAATCTACAAAGCTATTAATGGAAATACTATAATTTCAAATTTGTTATTTACAAAAATATGGAATATTTGTATTACAAAAAATATGTATAAGTTGTATAGAAAAAGGGTATTTAATAGAGCTTTATATCACTAAAAATATACAAAAATAATACAATGGGTTCATTAAATTCCAAGTAATGTAAGTTTGATTAAACAACTTATCATTTTAAATTAAATTACTACTAATTATTTAAATCGAGGTATTCTGCAGTAATACAAAATAATATTTTTAATAAAAATAAAAAAATGTGCTGGAATTTAATTTGGGCAATGAAACTAACTATTCTATTGGCTATCTACTATCATGCTTTAGGAGTTGCGGGATTTCTTCGAAGAAGTTTTGGAGGACGTGTCGCAAGACGGGAAGAGGTCTTTGAACGAGATGCGTTGGCCTTTGACTTGGCTCTCCTTCTCTACCGACATGATGAGTTCGCGGTTACGTTTGAGCGCGTGGTCGCGGTCGGGCGGCGTCTGCTCGCGGAGGTCGATGGAGGAGGCGAGGGACTCCAGGGAGGTGACGGTGGAGGGCGCGGCGCGGCGGTGCAGCGCGAGGGCGAGGGCGGGGCGGCCGGAGTCGCCCGAGGGGGAGGGGGAGGGGGTGGCGCTGTCGTCGCCGAGCGCCGAGAGCGCGGCCAGCTTCATGATCTCCCGCTGTGACTCGCGCGCCTCCACCAGAAATATGCTCTCCTGTGCATTATCAACAATTCAACTTCTTTCTCGTGTCGTCTTACATTCATTATAAGTGATTGTTTGTCTTAAATATTGTATACACAACTTGTATACCGAAAAGTGTAATATTAGATTGGCTCGATTGATATATATTGTAAAAAATAAAGTATATCGATTACTTTCTTATAAGGAGAAAATGTTTGCTTCGGATATCATACTATTCATTATCTAATAAGATATGTTGCGCAGAAGACCAAACTAAATATTATTTTGATACAGGAAATACGGCAGTAACATATTATAGTCGGAGTAAAATATAAGTAAGAAGGCAGTCCAGACTAGTAAGCTAAACAAAGTAAATGTGTAATGTGAAGCAGTGAGTGAAACTGTCAAGTAAGCAATGTAACACTAGTGTAACTACAAAATTGTCGTATGTGGGATTTCGATATTAGTAATAATAATATAAATTAAATACATACCTTGACTTCTTTGGTGATATACTGATCAAGCTTGTCATAGATTACAGCGTGCAAACCCATCTCTTTAAGCCTCTTAATTGTGTTTTTGTCGTTATTATCGTCACCCCAACAGAAAATTACAAGGCCTACATCTGTCGCTAATTTGACCTGGAAAGGTTTTGTTTTTTATGTAAATCTAAGATAGAAAAGTAATTAAGACAGTGGATAGCAGTAGCAGACTAGTACATTAATTTTTTAATTAGTATTTCCTTTTTTTAGGTTATGATTTTCATACTTCCTAAATTATAACTTATCATCCTGTGCTCTTACTCTAGGAAGGATTCTTCTGTTCGTTAGAAATTAAAAACTAAATTGAGATAACATGTATAGATCGAGCTCTTTCAGCTCCCCAGCATAACTAAATATGAACATTATATAACTTTAACTTTTGTCTGTCAACTAAGCAATGAGTAAGCATACTTGATTTTCTTTAAAACAATAGAAACAATAACATACAAAAGAAAAGAGCGGAAACGGGCACTAAAGTCTGTGGAGTCCTTTATTTTTTTTTTTTTTTATACCACGACGGTGGCAACAAGGCACACGGCCCACCTGATGGTAAGTGGTTACCGTGGCCTATGGACGCTTGCAACACCAGGGGCATCACTTACGCGATGCCGACCTTTTATTATTTAATATTTTAGCCGACCTTTTATAATTTAATAGTTGATTATTTAATAATACCATAATATAATACTTGTATTTAGCAACATATTATATAATTACTTATTGTTTAAGACAAGAGTAAAAACAAAATTTTTGATAGCATCTTACAGAACATTTCCTTAGGTGCTCATATAATACTTTACTAACTTATCCAAATATAGAGTATATTATGACATAACTTATCAATGAACTAGGTTTTATTAATTATTTTATGTTAATGGATATTATGCTTAGACTACCGTGGCTGCAAATTCCTTTATAAGTTATAATTTTTTTATATGTATATTCCATAATTGGATAATATCTGCGGATCCGATATTAAAAACCTGTACAGAACTGTATATTTTTAAAAACTTGTTATAAAAACTGACGTTTTGCCAGATCTTTAAAATTTTTAATTTATTTATTTATGATTTTTTTAAGGTTTATAAGATAAACATGCTAAAATCTAGATAGGTAGGAAAATTAATTTTATTTATACAAAACAAAATTGTTCTATAATTTTGAGTAGATATAAATATCGATACAATATCATCACATATTTCATTTGTACTTATCATGTTCATTACAATTTAATAGTATCGATAACAGGCTATTTAGAAACATATTAAGAACGTTATCGATTTTGTCGTTTTATCAAGTATTAAAAACAATATCATATTTTTTTAATAAGTTCAATGACACGGTCCATAATGATTTTTGCCTTTGAATCTGGCTTGCAAGCGCTGGTTAAGTAAATTAGTAATAGTTCAGCAACGACACACGACTTAACTTAATAGTTCAAAAGCATCCAGGATTACTTAATATCAATTGTTTTTTTTAACTAATTTTATTCCGAATTTGTTTAATAACGTACAATCACCCAACGCTTTAAGAACAACAACATTAATTTTCGTCAAATATTTTATTCATAAACTAAGATTAGTAGTAGTTAAGTTTTTGGTCTTAGTTTAGCTTTGCTGTAAAGGCCTGGGTTTTCATTTTTTTTAAACTATATATATATATATATTGTTTTTTATATCGTGAATTGTCATCGGTTCCTTCGTTACATACAATACAGATCAAAAGAATAAGTTTGTTCGACGGGATATTTACCATGTATTGTTTTTATACATGTCGATATGTCTGCTCTTAACTACCGTCGGCTTCGCAGTATCTCCAGTTTACCCGTGATCATGGTGCTCGCAACAACATCGAAATATCGGGAGCTCAAAATAAAAACAATACATGGTAAATATCCCGTCGAACAAAATTATTCTTATGTATGTGACCATGAGAGTTTAAATTCATATATAATACAGATAAAGCTAATATAAGCATAGTAAATACGTAAGCGTTTCCGTATTAAGATTGGACCACCAGGAGGTAATCAGTAGTGGTGGTCTGATCGTATATGAACGTAATCATTCGGAGCAAAGTTCAATACTCGCATTAATCATCTAATAAAGGTTGAATACACGATGTTGAATGTATTAAGTAAAGTCATATATAAGTAAATATTTGCCATTCATTCGTTATTGTTATTTTAGCTCGATTTTTTTTTCTTTTCGGTTACGGCTGTCAGCTATCTCTACTTAAATGAAATAAATAAAATCAAAAATATTTTATTTATTTTGTACTCGTCGTTCTTATCTTAATATGAATAGAAAAATATAAGTACTTTACTAATTTTTTTTGTTCGACCACATATAGCTTAGTCGGATATGTACCTATATATGACTATTGACACAACAATATTACTATTGAGGTCAAGTAATGCCATTGACTGAAATATCCTCAACTGGCAAGAGTCATGGATGAATACATATAGAATAAACCTAAATGCTATCTTCAAGGTCAATGGCGAATGTCTCTATTTATAACTTTAGAATAAAACAATAGATATTTTGTATATACAAGAGTATTATTATACTGTTTATCAGTTTATGAATTTTTATGAAATCTTTGTAGCAAAGGAGTTGTGGCGAATCTTAAACGTGGCAATTCTAATAAGGGAAAAATCAGTTATACACAAGTTACGACTTATTTACACAATTTAAGATTTTAAAAGATAACTAGGTCACTACTTAGTTCAGCTAAAATCGCTGATTAAATATGATATACAGAACTCTCAATTTTTGAGATAAAGATACGAATGGGATATCCTACGGCTGTACTTAATCGAAATTGATAGAATAAACAGAATCACTAGACATGTTTTACTATTTTAATGTCAGCTTTCAAAAATACAATTAGATTTTAGAGTTGAATACTTCCTGCGAGTGCAAAATCTAGAAATGCATGGATCTTTGCTAGTCTTAACCTTAAGTATAAAGTCTAATTAAGATTTTTTACGTATTATAACTTGAAACTATAGTTATAATGAGTTATTGGGTAAAAATAGGATCATATTTACCTGTGATGGATCTCTAAGTAAATCTTCAGTATGTACCACAATACCTAAGATGTCAGAGCTAATGGCACTTTGTACTGCTGCTGGTATCGACAGGCAGCGTGGATCGCGGTATGGTGGATATTTTTCAGAAATTCCCTACGAAATGTCATCAATATTGTAAAACGTAAACATTATAAAAACTGTCGCATGTCGTGGCGCAGAGGCACAAACGCGCGACTGTAAACGCGACACGTTGCGAGTTCGCTTCCCACTCCAGAAAATGTAGTATTTTCATTTCCTGGGTCTGGTAACAAGGCAAAGCGCGGCGTTGAGTTCCGCCACTTAGCAATCCGGCGGGAAGTGGGGAACAGAATTGTTGAAAGAGAACGGAGTGTCTTAACACTAGGTTCTCAGGTTCCCTGTGCCTACCCTGCTATATACGGGATACAGCGTGAAGTTAATTTTTTTAATATTAAAATTTTGAAATAATGTCATTGGTAATATATAAAATGCACCTACCACTGTCAAAAACATAACAGGGTACTTATTCTGTTTATACCGAACCATGGTACAAATGTCTGGGTTGAAACAGGATAGGACTATGCGGCGCTCTCCTGCGTGCTTCAGAACTACTTCTAATACCTGTTTAAAAACAATTGCTATAAGGATATATTACACTTTTTATGATACTGGAAGTTATTATGAACATAAAAATGCTAAGAAGTGAATGCCTGTCAGAGAATGGAGTGTCTTAACAATAGGTTCTCAGGTTCCCACTGCCTACTCAGCTATGTGCAGGATACAGCATGAAGTTAAATAAAAAAATGTTCCTAAAGAAGCATTTAGAATCACAATAATAATTATTATCTTGAAATATTGTAATCTACTATCATTTTTTATTAAACACTTAAAAACAAATTAATTCCTAATTAACTTTATTTATATAACAATAAAATTAACTTTGAAAAGAATTATACCTACCTTATCAACATATGTGTTCATATCAAAAGGATTGTTAAGTTCAAAGGTTCCATCGTTCAATTCCATAGTCCATTTTAGCTCGACATTAAAACCTACATGTTCATCTAATTTTTTGAAAGCCTCTTCTAAAGTAGGAAATGGCTGATGCTCTTCTAAATCTTCATCAAAAAATAGGATTTCATGATTTCTACCCTCTACTAAATGGTAAACCTACAAAGATATATTTTATGTGTATTAACATAAATAATTACAGCTTCACACAGTTTTACAAGGATTGTCATGTACTGTAAATCTATTTCTCCTGGTTTTCTGTCAATGATATATATTTTAATACATTATTTACAATGCTTGAAACATTTTTTTTATTACAAATAAAATTTAAAGGAAAGACCTTGGTGTAAAAGACTAAAATATTATTGAGTGTCTTGAACAAATGATAATATAAAATGTACAGCATTTACAGGAAAGGTAAGTCAGATGATACCTTAAGTTTCTGCAGATGCTCCAAGGTCAAGTCTTTCACTGGCAATTCAAGCATTTCTGTGAAATCAACTTCCTTTTTTCTTTTCATTGAGATACAGACATGAAAGTCATGATAAATTACTGGTATCATGTCTTTACTGAGTTGCACATCAAATTCCAGCATATCTGCCCCACTGGCAGCTGCCTTTTTAAGGGAAGCTATTGTGTTTTCACGAATGGCATTTCCCCTGAAATTTTTAAACATTTTGGCAACGCTTTACAGAGTTGCTGCAAAATTTTGAATTTCTAGCTCACAAATAGTGAGGAGAAAATATTACTTTATTTCAGACTACACTACTACTAAGCTAACTAATGAAAGGGTACTTACTCTTTTGTTTTAAAACTTGCACCTAATCCTCTGTGGCCAACTTCTAGTCCTGTCCATGATGGGTCCCAGTGTTTTGCATAAGATACAGCCAAATTACACAAGTTTTCTTTCATTGGGTGAATAATAAGATATTCAAAATTTATTGTGCCAAGTGGGCGGTGTTTTACATTACAGGTAACTGGTAATTCT
Source organism: Philaethria dido (assembly GCA_033558755.1). Taxonomy (NCBI): domain Eukaryota; kingdom Metazoa; phylum Arthropoda; class Insecta; order Lepidoptera; family Nymphalidae; genus Philaethria; species Philaethria dido. The sequence goes on along the minus strand of JAKGSA010000031.1, from coordinate 24,771 downwards.
AAAGAGCCTTCTGAAGGTTTAAACATATTTGGTAAAACATAAGTATATCCTATATGGCAAGGAGGATCTTCAGCAGAAGCACGAGTGCTATATGAATAAAAGTCAATGAGATAGGCAAGATTTTTGAGATTTGGTGTAAAGACATTTACTAATAAGATATCATTTTGTTTATATTCTTTGCCAAATTGTTCTTGAGTGTGCAAATTACAAATAGCCGGATCATTATCAAGGGATGCTACTTCTACAAATACACCTGCCGGAACTTCAACATCCATAGTGTCTGTACTTAGAGATGAATCTTCAATGTGAGGTTCTGTTCCAAATGTTAACTTCACAGGAGTCACTTTTATATTCATAAGACGACCTACCAAGCGACTCTTCAGTTTCAACGGGTTATTGATAAATTTAAATTGAAGAAGGCTTTGAGAGGTAAGCCAACCTCTAGAAATATAGTGTTTTCCATTAAATTCACCAAAAGTGTCAGTATCAGGATGAAGCATATTTTCCTTGATAACTCTTGGGTTTATATTAGTTTCCCAGTGGCGTATAATAATTTCATTGTCTTCATTATACGAGCATATGGCATAACGATAATATACGTCACAAGTGTTTGGAATAACAATAGACTTACTCCATAAATTGGTTTCATCTACACGCTCAAGGAAAATTACTCTTTTAAAATCCCATTCGCCTAATTCTGCAATATTTCCCGAAAGAATAACTCTTTCTTTAGTGCCAATGTTTGGTACGGATACGTTAAATATCCATTCTTGCGATAATATTTCAGGTTCTTGGGGCTGCTGTTTTTCAGACATTTTGCGTGGAATTTTAATTTTTAGCTTCTTATCCTCTTTGAGAAAAAACCAACGTTGCATAATCCACTACGTATGTAATAAAATATTTTTTCATAAATAAATTATTAAAAACCGAAAATCAAACTCAATATTCAAAACTAATATAAATTTTATTTATATGTACATGAAATCGGGTTTGATTTCATCAATTTCATTTTCTAAATTAAAAATCATTTTAAAAGATATTTTATATTTAAAATCTTTATTTACAGTAGCGCTTTTAATAATTTGTCAGAAATTCGTAATTCGTACTAGTTCGTGATTACCCGTCAGTGGTGTCAGTAGTTTTAATTTTGACATTAAATAGAAGAAAGTAACATTCACTGCTGATATAACCATAGACAACAAATTGTTGACAGCCGTAGACAAACGCCGATAACAGAAAACTAAGCTACGGATATATATATATATATCAACCGATGTAAAATCGTTAGCATGGTAGCATGGAGAATCCTGTCGAGGGCCTCTGGCATACCGCCATTCTTATAATGTTTGTCTGTCGGTTTTTCTGCTAGTGCACTTTGTGCCGAATTGAGGCAATACATGTTGAGTGACGCTACTCAACGCAATGACAAATCAAAATCTATGAAAATTGGGGCAACCGTGATGCAGTGGCCCAGCTTCACTGTATATGTAAATTTAAATGTATTAACACTAGAACACTTTCATCTAGAGTATCTGATGTGGAAGCCTAGGAGACTTTTAAAAGATTGCTATTTAAATGGGCAATACTAACTAGGAATTGTTGTAGTTTTCCAATTACAGAATTTAAGAGCATTATACGGCATAGTTCTCTACGGTTAATATTTAAACTACGACATCTTGCTCAATTAATTACTTTGAAAAGAACTGCTTTCCAGTGATACGAACATTGGACTACTTTTGCAGGGTAACAGAAAGTATAAGAATATTTTTTTTATTTAAGATGGCATTGATAACTGTTTTTTTTTACACTGTTTATAAGAATGTTTATTATTGAAATAATTTCTACAACTCTCTATATATTTTTGTTTTCTACTAATATATTTAAGGAATTCTCATTTGAATAGCTATATCAAAATTGCTAATAAGCGTTCTAATTTAGCATAAATATGCGTCGGCATTGTGGTCCCTAAATCGCTGTATTTGGAAAACTACTGTTGTTGATGTATTAATTACATATTATTTATTTTTTTACATAAATAATGTATATAAATTATTAAACAATAAATGAATCAGTACTAGATATAAGTATTTATAAAATATCGATAGTGTGTTTATTATTTTTATAATTAAGTAATATAGGTAACACTAGCCTTTTATTATTTATTTTTGTTTAGCCTTTAAAAAACTTTTATATTCATTCTTATCATAATAACAATTGAAGTGCTCGATAGTATTTTTGTAAAATTATTAGAAGTGCATGTCAAGACAAAAAAATATAAAACTCAACAAAAGGAACATAATTGAATTAAATCTTACAACTGCATGTATATTAAGAAATATATAACAATCAATTAAATACTAAATCCGTGTCATTCAAATGAATGACTATTTTAATTTTGTCAATCGCCACGCACTTTGTTTATCGCTATAATATACGTTCACATGTCTTTTGTATACAAGAAACATGTGAATATGTTATTTGAATATTGCGTTATAATGATGTAATCTATACTAATATTATAAAGAGGAAACCTTTATATTTTTGTATGTTTGTATTGAATAGGCTGAAAAACTACTAGACCGATTTCAAAATTTCTTTTACCATTACTTAGAGGGATTCTTCCGAATCCGTATAGGCTATATTTTATCCCGGAAAATAGATAGGATTTTTCGCAGTAGTGAAAATTGTGGAGTCGATGAAAAAACTGCCGTACGTTAACGATTCTCGCGAATGCTGCCTAAATGGTTAGAGATGTATGGTTGACTTCTATAGAAAAGTTGTAGAACTCAATAATCCCTACAAAAAAGTCCGCGATAGTATATATATAACCAAACATTTATATTTTAGCCATTATAACCACTTTTCCATAGAATAAAAGTAATTAAAATTATTAGCCTGTTTTATTGATCATATTATCGTCAAATATTAATCCTTTTCCAAATAAACTATTTATTGAGCAAGATTGTTTCAATAGCTATAAATTACTTTTTCTTTTATTTCAATCCATTCAAAAGATATTACGAATTTAAAATTGTAATTGGTATTAAAATGAATGATGGCCGCCGGCCGATATGTGTCGCACGCCGAAACCGCAGGGGGGGGGTGCACATCTATGAAACTGGTCGGCTCTCTATGCAACGGACACGGCCAAATCGAAAATTTACTGTATTTTCGGAGAGCTTAAAAAATAAATGTCCGTGCAAAGCCGGGGCGGGTCGTTAGTCTAGGAATAAAAAGAAACATTGAAATAACAAACGTAATTTTTTATTTGAACTCTTTTAGTATAAAGACTTTATAGTACTAATTTACAGTATTTACAAAACTTAACTATTTACACTTTAAATTAAGCAGTCTTATAAGGCCGTAACTATATTTTATATGCTTATAAGATCTTTACATATATAATAAAAGATCTATCATATTATTACAATATATATATACAATTAATCAAAAGGGACAGTTGACGCCAGGATGTAAAAAAGAACAATTGTCACCTTGACGACACGAGCCTTTTCGCTGAAAATAAATACAGACCGCTTTACGTACACCTCCACCACGCCCACCCCGACCTCTTTGGGGCCCTTCCCAGTTACCACCTACTTTACCTCTCCAATGCCCTCCAGCGCCACGGCCTCGCATGGCACCACGGAAGTTTCCAGGGCCAGGAAATCCATCAGGACCAGGCGGACCTGGCATATTATAGTCAACAGGGAACATATTGGGTTGCATATTAAATCCGTCCGGTGGAACAGGAGGAAACATAGGATTGGGGTTACCAAACATTTCTGGTCCCATCATCATATTATCTGGTGGACCCATTATTCCAGGAGGCATATTCGCTGGGGGTATAGGACCAGGCGGCATCCCCGATGTTGCCATGGGCCCAGGCATGCCATTCGACATCATAGGAGGAACAGTGCCATTTTGCCATTCTCCAGGAATTATTGGTGGTCCCTGAAATCCTGGGACACCAGGAAATTGTGGAGCCGGGAAGGTATTAGAAAATTGTGGCATATTTGAAGGGAACATAGTAGGTACATTCATATTATTACTAGTTGTAGGCGGTGCATTACCTTTAGGCTCTGGCCATGGCATAGTTCTAAAATCACTAATGTTATCTTGATTCCCAGTTACATCTTCTAGTGGTATAACTTGCGGTTCTGTGTATGTATGGGTCTCAACATCTGGCTCATGAGGAGAATCAGGAATCATAGATTTATGGAAGTATAGTGGCTGTAAAGTTCCTTTCTGACGAATTGCTTGGGTGTCTTTTTCTGTGCTAGATTTACCGTACTCTATTTTGACTTGTCCTCCGTCATCAACAAGTATTAAAGGTCGCCAGCTAGTCCGTTCTTCCATAATATCATCATTGCTAAGATTCCTAGCTTTCTGGAATGCTTCTCTTTCATGTATTCTTTCAAGATGTTTCATATCCGTGAAAGTTTTAGTGACGTTTACTCTTTCAGTCTCATCAAGTTCAAAGTATTGGATTTCTTCTAATTCAGAATCCGGCTTCCATCTTATATTTTTTTTGGGGCCTTTTCTTTTATGATAACATAGCACACCTTTCAATCCATTTACAGTCAAAGTGTGTGGTTCAGAAGTGTCCATACCTTCTTCAGATTCATTTTGGTTAGAATCAGTTTTTTCAGTATCTTCATTGATGTCAGATTGCTTATCATTTCCTTTATCTTTATTATCTTCTTCATCTAAGGTATCTTGATAAAATCTTGGGGGCACCGATTTACTTTCACTGTTAGGACTAGGTGCGCTAGTAGGGGTTTGTGGAGGAGATCCATCACTTTGAGCGTCTTTAGATCCACTGGTACGTCGCTTCCTTTTTTTAGGTTCCTTCTTATTTGTTGCAGATGCATTAAGAGCATCCATAAACATATCACTCTCTTGCAATACCATAGCTGTAACAAGAAACAAAATGTCATAAAAATTTGGGAGTTAAACTATATATAACAGAAATTAAAAATTATTATTTAATCTAAATGTTAAATCTAAAACGCATAACGACAGGCTTAACGTTATCATAATTATTATTAAATCATTTATCAACTTTTTGTCAAATATACTGAATAATTTTCGAGGACCTATTATTATTATTACACAATTTAGCTTAATTATCAATTTCTTTAAAAAATTTTAATATTAGACATAAGTCCGATAAATATTTTTGAATGTTAAATTTCTTAATTCCATAATGATGGAAAAAGATTCAACGCGCATCGCGTACGCACTCTTAAAGAAATCGCAATGATCATATTCGTTCTATTGTTCAAGCTATATATTATACCATCCGTTCGTAAAATGGACTTTATTGACCTTTTGGACGAGACAGATATTCGCGTGACTTGGGAATTGATCCCCGCAATTTGGACGAATAGGTAATTCCACAACAAAGCAAGACCCCAGACGATTTTCAAAAAATCAACCTACAGGACATACTATGGTTTTGATGAAAATTAAAATTATTTCAGCAAATGTTTTATTTTGTAATTTAAATAAAAAATAGCGAAAAGTAATATATTTTTATTACATCTCAATTTAAACTTTCAATCTTTGTGAAATATCTAACATGTGTTAGATTTTTTTAAATACAAATCACTTTCATAATCTAACAACGTGACCTAGAAACTAACATCATTCACGTTAAACAATCATAAAACTTAACACACCAATAAAACATTATTTATAAGTTTTGTGTTATTACTTTATAATAACAAAAAAACGAATGGAGAAGTGTTCCCACCATTCTAGTTTTCGTGCCTATTCCGCCAAATGCGGAAATGTATAATAAAAAAATAAGCTCTATGAGAATCAATCAGTATTACTTTCTACACGCCTGTGAAAGTCATACGAAGAGATTCAAACGTAGAAGTACTATAACTAAAATTTCTATATAGGTCGTTTTTATTATATCAAAACCCAATGCCTTTACTACTTATAGTTTCAGATAAATCCGCGTATCAATATATAATTATATTCTGATCATTTATTCTATAAATCTTAAGATAGAGACTAAAATATGCACATGAATGAGCACAAAACAAATTCAACGGATATAATTATTAATCGACACTTCTACATAGTAGGACATGGTATGTTGTTTTAAAAAAAACTAACAGAAATTTCTAGTTTAAAAACGATGAATACAATCACTGTGGTACTAATGAGAACATAAGGGTAAAAAGGTTTTTTAGTAGAAAAAAAATTTAAGAGTCGATGTCGAAAATATTAATTTGGCGGCAATCCAAAAGTCCCAAGTTTAGTTTGCTCATATACTTTTCGATTTTAACAAAAATATAATTCACTATATGCTTACACGACTTCACGCAATAAGAAGTTATGCATTTAAATTACATTTGTAGTAATATTCCTTGATTATTCGCAAAAATGTTATTTACGTAAAAATTAAGAAAACTGAGTGCTAGCGCTGCGCGAGTATCAAAATAAAGGACTTGGACAAAAAATAATAATGAATAATATACAGTTCATGATAAATAGATCGGTCCAGCTGATTGGTCAGCTAACTACAACCGATATTTTTATCCTTACTAATATGTATACCACAGCAATATATAAAATTTCATTAAAGAATTAATTTATGTAGTGTAGTATTCTAGTAGTACTGTCAATGAACAATACTATTATCTCTAAAATATATTAGGGTACATTTTAAAGATGATTTTAAAAAATATGTTGACGATTAATTATAGATCTGAAAAATGAAATACTATGTATGTAACATAACCAAACACAATGTTAATACCGTCACCAATAATGCAACTTTCCGCTAACTTTTAAAATGTCTTTCTTTGCCATTTTTATCAAATACATGCCAAATTTTTTAATGTTATATAGTTAAAAATAAATGTAATTTCGCAAGATACAACAAACAAGTTTTCGATGCCGAACAAAACAGTAAAATTATTATAATTTTTTAAGTCATGTAGAACACAAGAATGTAAATAAATCCGTTTAATTGTTTTCAAGTTGCAATCTAGTGGTACGTATTTAAAATAGATTAAAAGTGCCGTTTAATATTACTCATTTTTTACACTCAGTACCAAACTTACGTAATATTTATCTTAAGTGCTATTTCTTAGTTCGTTGGATAAAAAAGATTGATATTTTCCAATTAATTTACTTCATAAGTTATATACAATACACTTTCTTCAATAAATTACAGCATTTTGGAATGACAAGTATTCATATTTTTTATCTAATTAAAAAATGCATTACTATAAAAGATATAAAAAATGAAATTTCTAACCAAGAAAAGGAAAATATTTAATGCCCAAAACCATTTTATAATCACTCAGAGCATTTTATTGTTCTAGTTTATTCTAAAAGAAATTGGTATATACTGTGAACTTTACTTATAAATTGTTGTTTAATATACATTGTTAGAATAATACTTTATGCATCTTTCTATTACTATATTAATTAAACTATAGCATGAATAAATAGAGGAAAATTACTTAAAATTTTCAATAATTGCTAATTTTGCAACACTAACAAAAAAAATACCGAATGTAGAAAAATCTTTGCATTGAGAGGATTTGAATATTCTAGTGAATGTTTTTAAAGCTTAGCAACAGAATTCTTATTTATCTGATGAATATTCTAAAGTTGTGTAAGACATATGCTTTTAATATTATTTTCTTATAATCAATGTATGTCTATTTTTAGTTATGGTTATTCTCGTTATTTCAACAATCATTTCATAATTTCTATACAATGCAAATTATTATATAATAGTTTGCATTAGAAATATGTATGATTGATTAATTAATATCGAAGAGCTTTTTTATAAGTACACTTATTTGTAAAATTGTAGTCATTTTGTTTTTCGTTTTGCAGTTTGCACAGTTCGTGCAAATAATAATTTGGTAGACTACAATTTGAGCATTTATAAGTGATCTACCAGAGACAAGTACCATAAATGTTAAAAATAATGCATATTTTTATTCTCCAGTTATTACTTCAATATTCCATGTTTTGCATGCAATGCTTTGGCAGCATTTTTCCCGTTGTTCCACTGCATGGCTGGTAATTTCATCTCAATAGAAAATCTTTAAACATACTCGGGCTTTATTGACAAAAAGTTGTATTCAATTTAACCTTTATTAGAAAAAAATACTTCACAAGTAATTTTTGAACAAATATAAGACCCGTCAAGTTATTCATTTTAGACTTACCACACTAATGTAAATTATATTTATAAGCGTGTTTTTTTGCAAAACAAAAGGATGGCACCAGGTTCCTGTAAACAAAAAATATATTAATATCAAAGTCATAAATAAACAATTAAAACTATACTCACGTTTGTGTTTAGGTGGAATTAATTTAATTGCACCCGGTTTATCTATTTCCAATAATGTTTTTGGTTTCTTTTCTGGAGGTGTTTCATTGTGTACAGGTGATGGTCTTTTTGGTATAGAAACAGTAGGAGGAATAGCAGGAGGTGTTTTTTTGTTTAAAAGTGAAGCCCTTGATGGTGGTGGCTTAACCTCTTCTGCTAGGCCATGATTTCTAAATTTGGAATGAAATGTTTTCACAGTTTTTGGTTTAGGTTCATCTGGCTTTCTTATTTCTATTGATATAGAAGGTTTTTCTTTTTTTACATCACTTAATTTGGGAATTTTTCCAAGTTTCTGTATTGAGGGTGTTTGTGTTTTACTATCACCCTTTTCTGATGAAGCCTTACTATCCTTATCTTTATCTCTATCTTTATCTCTGTCTTTATCTCTATTTTTATCTCTATCTGAGCTATGTTTTTGACTGCTCTTACCATCTTTAAATTTGTTACTACTACTATTACTAGATTTTTTACTATTAGAACTACTACTACTTTTAGATTTAGAACTATGGGAAGAATGCCGATCCTTATCTTTATATTTATCTTTACTACTATGTTTACTAGAGCTATCTTTATGACTACTACTTTTTCCTTTATCGCTAGATTTGCTAGAGTGCCTAGAAGAACTAGATGATCTTGAAGAAGTAGAATTTTCTTTACTACTGCTGCTCTTATCCTGTGACCTATCTCTATTTTTACTTTTTGGTTTCTCTCTGGTTTTCTCTTTTTCAGAATCATCTTCTGATGCTTTATTGTCCTCTTCAACCAATGATAGAATTTGCTTGCCATTTTTTAATGTTATTTTTAGCACAGGCAAAGTATCATTTTCATTATTAGGAACATCATTTTCTTTAATATTATTTTGATTTTCTGAATTATTAACATCATTTTCTAACTTGACATCTTTATTTTCATCTTCAACTATTGAAGACTTTTCTAAATCATTTGAAGATTTTTCTGCTTCTATTTCAGAAGGAACATCATTTTTTATACTTTCACATTTAACATTAGATTGAAAATCTAAAATTACTTCTGGTATTTCTGCTACTAATATTGGAGTTACTTGTTCTCCTTTAACTGCTTTTAACCACTGTTCAACAAGTTTAGAAGCTAAAGCCCTAATTGCTAAAATATGAAAAAAAAAACATATATTTAAAATATGATTAAAAATATGGTGTATGATTAAAAATATGTAAGGTGGCATAATATTGATAGAAGAAATTTCAATAAATAATGTAATTTATATAGTATTATCAATAATTTTAGACACTTACCAAAGTGATTTCCATCTTTTGACAATTCTTTTACTAGCTTCGGACAATTATTTGTTTTTAATCTTTCAACATCAACAGGACATAACAACAATAATTCCAGCAATTCTCTGACAAGAGGCCAGTTCTTAGCTACTATACTCTCTGTAAGCCACATGTGAACTAATCTCCAACCACCTGATCCCATGAACAGTCCTAACAAATCAGTTTCAGTACATTTTAAAATTTGTATATATATACATTTAGATACAAGCTTCTTTGAAAATTTAGTCATTAAGCTGAAAATAGAAGAAAAATTGTACAAATCTTAATCATGTCTTTTGAAAAACAGATATAGAGTATATAAAAAAAACTAGGTAATATTAATACATACTATGCAAGCCTATGAACTTCATCATTGCTCTTGATGCCCCCACTAGGTGATATAAGTACACTAAGGCATTTCAAAAGCTGAATTGGGTCGATCCGAGGCTGTAACAGATAATGATAGATATTTGTAAAAAATTGTCACACTTTATTAAAAGTTTGTTGAATAATATTATAGAAGAATTAAGAGTATGACATTTTTATTTTTAAACCCCTACGACTATTTGAAGATTTTAAGGTATTAAATAATAGTGAGACTGATTTGAACGCGCTTATTAACGGGTCACTTAAGTACTAAATGATTTAAGAAACAATATGGCGTCGTTTAAGTACACGACGCACATATAAACCTGATAATCACAAGCATTATTATTGGTACTTTAATAGGATCGGAATTTTTTATATTGTAAAATAATCAATTATAAATATGAAAGTAATATGCAGAATAACACTTGTAAAGATTTGCCTTACGAAGGATCGCGATGTCCTTGTGGTTAAAATATACATAGCAAGATTAAAGTATGTTAATAATACAAATGTACAATTATAATGAAATCCTAATATTAAATTAAAAAACTTACCATGCTTTACGTTTTGCGTGCTAATATCAATAAAGGAGTGTATGACGTCGCACTTCATGTGCCACGCCTTTCTTCAAGCAATACAAGATGGCGGCTCATTTTACAAACATTTAAAGACAAATAATAATTGAAGTTCTTTCACAGAACTTTGCACAATACAAAAAAGTTAATTAAATTATAATTCTTACACAAATCTTTAAATTAAGTTGACACAAAAGTTTTTTTTTCCATAAGAAAGGTATTTCTTATGTAATACTATGAACAATATAATGTTCTTTTTATTAACCTATGTTGCTTATTCGTAAATGTAGAAATAAATAATATTTAGTTATATATTTTCAAGTACGAATGCAACAATCATTTCCTAAATCGAGACCAGCGATAGAAGATCTTTAATTAGTATCCGTCCGCTATTAGTCGAGAATCCAAACACGGCTTTCTTGTAGCGAGTGAAAATGTGAATTAAGAGAAGGAACTCTATATCCGAGTTCCGACATTCGACGAAGTCATAAACGGAATAGTGAGCGAACGAAAAGTAATGGCCCAGGAATGAACGACAAATTGCCATAGACAATTCAATTCCAACTTATAATTTTAGTTACGAATTACGCAATAGAGGTATTTATTTATTTAAGGATTTTTTTATTCATGACAACAGCGAGGAATATTATTTAACCGTAGTGATAACTTACAATATAGTTGACTTTATAAAAAAGAAAACGGTGAGATGTTGTTAATGCTATTCAAAAGTCGACGTATTTAAGTTACAAAATATAGTTGATATTTGAAATAATAGGAACATTTGATAACAGTCAATATATGATGCAGTATCATAGGACCGTGACGAAAGACGATACTTGTGCATAATAAATATGAGCTCATTATTCATTATAATATTCCCATCATATCAATGCTAAGCCATTTAACTATAGTTACTTTTAAGCTAATATACCGTGTGTTTTTACTTTATTTAATATAAATTGGTAACTTGACAAGAGTACTGTATGGTAATACAGTACTCTTTTATACTTTCCTCTATCTAATTCCTGCAGTGGCGCGTTGATAACGTCGTTTATAAATGTATTGAAAACCCACCAAGATTGCTCAATTTACTTCGCCTCTCCTAAATGAACTAGTTCGCTCTTCTAACTCTTCAACTAACCGAGTAGCTGGGAGCTCATAAACATATGAAGTAGTAGTCCAAGATCCCAGAGCCCCCAGACCTTACTTATTTTCTCAGAAATAAAATATATAAAATAACGTAGTGTTAGTATATACTATTAGTTTATGCATACCTGCTAGCTTGAGCCGGCGGCCAATTTACAGGTACCAGGTGTGAAAGGTAGATAAAAATTACTCACATTTCTTAATCAATCTCAATGTTTTTATGTATTTTAGAAAATATTATCATAAATTTATAATTATTACTGCCAGACTTGTTTTGGCGCTTATCTTTTTTACTAGACGCTTTAAAGATTCCAAAAAAGAATAAGGTAACATCACTTATAATCTCAGTCTTGATTTTTATACATGATACTCAGGAAACTAATTCAATAATTTTTGCATGCAGCCAGACCACTCAGAGAGGCCTAACATTGCCCCAGACACATATAAAGGTTTTCTGTGTGTATGAACGCGATTGTGATTGTTAGACGGTTTTTTAGCATAGTTTTGGAAATTTGGAATTAATAATCTAATGAATCTTCAGTAATATTTAAGTAAGATGTTCACATTGAATGATATCAATAATAAACGCATAATTAAAATATATACATTGAGATCTTGCTTTATAGGATCAAAGCGAACGATCTGCCTTTTATTAACTCAAAAAAAGGCAGATCGTACGTTGTCTTAAATCGATCGTTTTGCTACTGCACTAGCTACAAGTATAATAAAAATAAAATTTTTGTCTATGGAGCGGGAATCGGGGGTCTAGTTCGCGTAGTTTATCTGTGGGAGCGCTCGTTCGAACTAGTTCGTTCGCGAACTACGTAGTGAAGCGGTTTTGATCTTGATTCTCTAGTTAAAGTCATTGTATAAAGATATATCTCTTAATTTAAAGGATGTGGGGAGACTCTTTATTGATAGTTTTTATTTCGATATGTACAGCATTTTTAGGAGAAGGTTTGTTATGACAAATCCTCTTGAATTAAAATGCATAACAGGGTTATTATGAATTTATAATTACAGGTTTAACATGGATATTGGTATACAGGACGGAGAAATATCAAAAATTAAAGGTTGAAGTAGAACGGCAAAGTAAAAAATGTAAGCTATATGCCAATAATTTCAATATTTTTAATTTAACGTATCGAGGCCATCGTGGCGCAATCTGACTGTTAACATGACTAGTTGTGATTTCGATTCCCTATGGGGGAGATTTTCTACTATATTATTTTCTCCGTTCTCTTAAAACAAAGTGCGACTTTGACTTCCGTCACTTACTACCCAATGTCTCAAATTTGGGCGTTAAAAGGAAAAATGAGTATCTCGACACTGCTATGCAAAAATAGTGTGATGCTGATTTAACTTATATGATTATCTACCATATACGTTCTTATACTCTAAATTCCTATAATACACAAAGTTCTTAAATTTTGACCATATTTTTTTAGTAGAAAAACGTAAAGAAGCTCATGGAGACTCTTTGGATAAACAACATAAAAAGAAAATTGAACGAGAAGAAGAGAGATTGAAAAATAATAATAGAGATTTGTCTTTAGTAAAAATGAAGTCTATGTTTGCTATTGGTTTTGCATTTACTGCTCTCCTTAGCATGTTTAATAGTATGTTAGTATATTTATACCATGACTTAAAATTTAAACAATTTATTTTTATACATCAGTATTATAATTTTATATTATTTTTAGATTTGATGGCAGAGTTGTTGCCAAGCTACCTTTCCATCCAATTTCATGGATTCAAGGACTGAGTCACAGGAATTTGCCTGGAGATGACTATTCAGATTGTTCCTTTATATTTCTGTATATATTATGTACTATGAGCATAAGGTAAAATACAAAATTTTTACATTTATACAATTTTTCTATGATGAATTCTATTGTTTGAGTTGTGCTTTAATATACCATTATATTCTTCTTTTCAGGCAAAACATTCAAAAGATTTTGGGATTTGCACCATCACGTGCTGCTTCTAAACAAGGTGGAGCATTATTTGCTGCTCCTCCAGCACAATTCAAATAGTCATTCAATATTCTTAAGACTAATATGTTAATAACTTATTGTGACTATTTATAATTTTGGGTTCTCTGTAATAATAAAAGAATGTTGTTTTATTGCTTTTTTATTCCTTTTTATCACACTACCAATTTATATATAATAAATATTTAATATATATTAAACTCTACTAAAGGTTCATCTATTAATAATCTATCAAATCCAAATCTTGTTAAATCAATGCTACAAAACTGACAATCTATGATTAATTCTGCAACTGCTCTACCAATACCTGGTGAGTGAAAAACTCCTGCAAAAAAAAGCAAAATTATAAAAAAATATTTGACCACAAAATTTTGTCATTGTACAGAAGACTATAGTTAGCGTTGATTAATGTAACACATTTCTTGCTGTGTATATAACAATCTAGCATGATCAGGATGAAGTAGAAACTTGATATTGAATATTTCAAACTTCTTACCATGTCGACCGAATCCTGTAGCAAACATTAAGTTAGTATGATATGGATGTGCCCCTAAAATACCAGTATCATCATAGGTATTACAATCAATATATTCAGTTCCCAATAAACTTATCTGTAAAAAAAAACACTACTGTACATATATCCTATGTTTTGAGTTGTTTTTAGATATTATTTTTTTATTGTTTAAAAAACATTATTTGTAATGCCTGTTGTGGCACAGAGTCATACGCATGCTACTGTAAATGCGACAGGTTGGTTAGATTCCCACTCCAGAAAATGAAAACAACCAATAATATTTAGTATTTCCATTTTTTCTCTCTGGTAACAAGGTAAAGTGTGGCATGGATTTCCACTACTCAGCATGCAATGCCTCAATTCGGCGGAAAGTGGGGAATGGAAATGTTAAAAGAGACTGAAATATCTTAACTATGTTCTGTGGTCCCCTCTGCGAACTCTGCTATGCAGGATACAGCCAACATAATCAAGCTAAGAAAAACATTATACCTCCTTATTTAGGCACTTTGGAAACCTGTTGTACAAACTTCTGTTAAAGATTTCATCATCCAACAAGCATAAATCTTTTTGAAGAGATGGAATTATCCCAGAAATCAAATTATTATGTAAGCCATTTTTTCTTAGCCATAAACCACTTGTATCCATTATAAAAGGACTACTAAGACCGAGTGACATTTTATTGTCACTATTTGATATTGAATAAACATTATATTCTCTGAAAGAAAATAAATATATAAAATGTTACTTCTAGAAACAAATATTGTTATTTTTGTTTCTCTGAACTCTTACTCAAACCAACCTTTTTTCAATTGGCAAAGGAATAGTTAGCAAGCCATCACCTATACCTATTTTTGCCAATTTAGCTATATGTGAAGATTCTGAACCTCCTGCTACAACACAGACAGCAAACTTCAATGCAATTTCTTCACCTTCTGCATTTTTATAATGTAATCTATTTATTTTCTTCAATGACCCAGGCTTGACACCTTCCATAAGTAAATCTCGCTGAATTTCCATTTCAAACCCAGTCACTTCTGCATTCAAATATGTTGTACCTTGATCTTGTGTTTTTTGAATTAATCCTCTAAGTAAAGCTTGTGCATCAAAAACACCCACAGTCTCTGCACTCAGACATCCTAGACAATAAATACATATAATACTCAAATTAATTTCACATTACAATAATTTATACAGGTAATCACTGAAAAGCTTACCTAATTTAACATCAGATGTATTTAGCCATGGATAGTTATTTTTAATTTCATCAATTGTCAATAACCTATTATTTATACCATGTTCCTTTTGTAAAACAATATTGTGCTCTAATTTATCAGCATATTTTTCACTGGCTAGTAATAAAGAGCCATGTGGGTAAAACTGAACATCAATATTTGCTTTGAAATGGTCCTTTATATTTCTTAAAAAATCTGCACTATATTGTGAAAGAAATATATTTTCAGGCAAGGAAAAATGTTGAGAAATAATTCCATGTGAAAGTGTATTTTGGGAGTATACATTCTAAAAATTAATATATATTTTTGATTAACACATAACATAAATAACACTTTTCTTAAAGAAGGCTTCTTAAGCAGGTTAACATAAAAGTACTTACTGGTATGTCTTTTTCCAAAACCACAACAGAAAGTCCATCACCTGCTCTAGTTTTGAGCCAATAAGCTACTGACAAACCTAGAAAACCACCACCAACTACTACAACATCTGTATGTTCGGGGTAAGCAAAAGGTTTTTTCTGAAAACCCGATTTTACTTCTTCACTTAATACATTCAATGTCCTTGTGAATGGGTTGTGATACTGTACGTAAGTACGGCATGTGGATTTAATCGATAAACTTAATATTATTTGTTTCCGAAGCAATATTGCAATCATATTTATGTAAGTAATATAATAATTTTAAAATGTAATAATATTTATTAAAGATAAATTATCATTGTGTTGAAAATTGAACAATTTTACTTGAATAAATATTTTTTTATATTAATAGATAGTTATTAGATTTATTAATTTATAATATTTTTCAAATTAGGAGTACAACAATAGTATATTTTAACTTTTAAAAAACCTGATTGTCAAAACTCAAACAGTAACCTTCAAATGTCAACTTCAAAATATAGTCTGACATAGTGACAAATGTAGACAAAAAATGAGGGCGGCACCGTCGTTCAACTAGTATTCTCAATACTATATTATAACTGGTTTTAATATTCGCTATTAATTGTAATATTTGTGTTGGTGCTACAGTAATTTAGTACTTCACAAAACGACCAGTACACAGTACAGTTTACCAGTTACGGGTCAATAAAATAATAAAAAAAATGTTATTATAAATTGTCTGTTCATTCGTCGTCCAACATTTCAAAATCAAATTATACGACGTCACGAAATTCTAAATTAATGGAATTATGGAAGCAAAAGTCTCTTCAGTTAATTGCTTTATATCTCTGGACTTAACATTTTGTGCTACCACTATCTAAGCCAATATATAGCCAAAGGTCGCAGTGATATCGCACCTTTAGAATTATAAGAACTTACTGAAAAAATCATGACAATTTTTTGCCATAAAACGACTTAAGGCTACGAATCGACTAACGATCTTTATGTTTATTGACTTTAATTAAAATAAGAGTATACATCAAAATACAAATTAAAAAAAAACATCTCTTTTCTAAGTAGTTAGATGTATAAATCTCTATTTGACGTTTTCCAAACCATGATTTTTTAAAATAGTTAATACTATATGCAATTCTACAGGTGCGATATATTGGTAGCTTTACGACTATATGTTCGCATAACTCGTCAATTTCTTTAACGGTGGTTCCGGTATTTTTTTTTTCACTAAATCTAATACCATTGATTTTCGTAATCTCGGATCAAAATTAATATGGATTTTTCATGAATTGTGCTGGATGTTGTAGGAGATGATTTGGGATGAGTTTTTCTGTTATCCACTTCGTGACATTGGTTCTATTCATATCAGAATAACAGTTTTCCTGTTTGTTGAACTAGTAACTATGACATAAGAATTTAGTATAAACTCTAAGTTTATTACTAGCTGCGTTCTGCGATCTCCGTACCTTTAAGTAGAAATTGAAATTTATGAAATCTTTCTACAGAGATGCTAACAATAAAATGAAATTGTAATACGTGTATAGGAGTTTCGACACAGTTGGATAAGATCGTATAACTTAGCGGTCAGAGCACTTGGACGGCTTCTAAGAGTAGTCCCGCTACGTTTATATCCATATGCGTTGGGAGGGTGGAGATTTTATGGGAGGGATGAGCTTTAGTTGCCTAGGCGGACTACCCAGCCGGGTGAGACCCCTGGGGGGAGGCCCGGCTTAGGCGTCCTGCGGCCAAGGCTGCTGCTCAGAAATCTTGATCAGATTTTAGGCGTGGCAAATTTCAACACTTTGTAGCAGACTGAATAGGGAACAGTGCATTGTGTCAGTTGATATTTGATAATGCTATGTTCTTTTATCTGTGAATTTCGTATAATAATCTGTGCTCTGCGCTGCACGTCTGATTTTTGACTAAGTATATGAAAACAAGTGGATTAGGTTATATTTTTTAAAATTTATTTTAATGTTTTTAGTATATCGCACTTCAACATGGATTCTAAATATAATGCAGTTGGTAAAGAAAAAGAAAATAGAATTTCCAATGGTATAAAAGTTAAGAGAATGAAACTTAACATTGAAACCAGTAATGTTACAGTAAACAACAGAGAAAAGAGTAATGGAAACTGTAAACTAAGCAACGGTATAACCCAATGTTCTAAAATTCATACCAATTCATTCACGGAATATAATGATTTACAAGAAGAGCGGAAAACATTACCTGTATATATGGTTAGAGGAAGGTAAATTTGTAACTATTCTTCATAGTTTCAAAAACTAATGTTTTAAAGCTTTATTTTTAATTAAATCAGCGTCTTTTTACAATTTCAGATTATTAGAGGAAATAAAAAAGTACAATACAATGATATTAATCGGTGAAACTGGAAGTGGAAAAACTACACAAGTGCCTCAACTGATTTATGAATACCTTTTAGATAACAAAAGTTGTATAGCCATTACTCAACCTAGAAGAGTAGCTGCAATCACATTGGCTTTACGAGTTGCCAATGAAATGAAATCTGAAATTGGATTAACTGTTGGGTTTGTTATAACATTGTATTTTATTTACAAATTTAGTCTATTAATAACTTTTTTATTCTTACTATATTATTATCGTCTATAGCTGCTTCTTATTTTCCACAATTACATTTGACATTTTCCAGTAAAATGGTAGAGCTTCTGTAATGATATTAAATAATTTTTTAAGAATCTTCCTGCTAAAATAAATTGTCATAGGTGAAGTGGGGAAGTGGCAAAAAACTAAATTTAAAACTATTGACTATTAAATGTATGCTTGAAACACAAGACATGCTTTTTGATAATGCCATGTAACTATGTATTCAAAAAATTTTAGGTATTCAGTGAGATTTGAAGATGTTACAAGTCCAAAGACAAAGGTTAAATATTTAACTGATGGTATGTTACTTAGAGAAGCTATAACTGATCCTCTGCTTAGGAAGTATTCTGTTGTGATATTAGATGAAGCTCATGAGAGGACTGTCAATACTGATATTCTTTTTGGCCTTGTTAAGTTGGCACAAAAAGAAAGGCATGAACAAAAATTGAGTTTGCTAAAGGTAAAAGATGTTTATATTTTTATTAAGATAAAGTATTATATTTCAAGCAATATTTTAAAATTAATATTATATAAATTCTTTATTATTCAAAAGTAAAATTTATGGTAATTAATATAAAAAAAAGAACTACAAATACAATTTCAATGTTTTAGTACATATACTAAAACTAGATATTGAGAAAAAAGAAAAATATATTGGAGTGTTTGGCATTGTAATCATTTAAAAAATAAAGCATTTCATAAAAAAATTTTAGCTTAATTACTTAGTGAAAAATATTTACATGTACTTACATATTATAGGTTATTATTATGTCAGCAACGATGGATGTAGATTCATTTAGACAATTTTATGATAACTGTCCAGTGATATATTTAGAAGGAAGAACTTATCCAGTTACTATTTATCATTCAAAAATAAAACATGAAGATTATCAGTATGCAGCTGTATGTACAATATTTCAGCTCCATGCATCAACACCACCCAAGTATGTCTATTGCGTAGAGTCATTATTATATCCTTTTACCTTTGTTATATACAAGTGACAAATAATAGACCACAAAAGAAATATAATAAATCTTATTTTGTTTAAAGACAAATTTGGAAATTGTGAATATCCTCTAAATTGAAATCTGTTACATATGTCTTGACGCATACATATTAATTAGAAGAACTTTTACAATATGCTATTTTTAGGCTGCTATTATTCAATTTTGATTTTGCGTATAAATTTAACTAAGCAATCAATTTTCAATAAAACTAATAGTTTTATTGACTATTGATTGCTTAACTTAGTATTTATTGCGGAAATAACATTCTGTTAAATGACAAAAATTAACTATTTTTAAATTATTCATATATATTATTTAGTATTAGTTCTGGATTAAATTATTAGTTTCATTTTTTTGAACCAAAATGGTTATTTTTTCAGTCACGATTTTTTGGTCTTTCTGACTGGACAAGAAGAGATAGAAACTGTAATGAGTAACATAAAACAGATAGCAAAAGTAAGTTTAAATGCACCTACCTATATAATTGAATTATTTTATTAATAATTAAAAACTTTACACTATATACCTGTATATGTATCACAGCTTAATATTTTCAGGAGGCACCTGGGCCCCAAATTAAAGTTTGTCCGTTATATGCGGGACTGCCAGCGGCGAAGCAATTGCAAGTTTGGAAGAACTCTCCTCCAGGTGTAAGAAAGATTGTGCTTGCGACGAACATAGCGGAGGCTTCCGTTACGATACCACAGATAAAGTACGTCATAGATGCGGGCATGGTGAAAGAAAGGTATTTAGAATCACCCAAATATAATATGTTTTAAATTTCTGAAAATTGGCGAACTTATTTTTTAATTGTTATTTAATTGTTATGTAAATGTGTTTTTTCGAGTTTTATGCTTTGTCTTGCATGTCGGGGTAAACAGAAAAGACCAAGTCAAGGCGTTATGTTCTTCGCTTTTCGCTCGAATTCGAAATATTATGTGCAGAGTGTCGGAACCTAACGCCGCGTTTGTACTTCTAGAGACATTGAAATAATTAAGGGGGTCGTCTGGTGAGAGGCATGAATTTTAGGTGATCGTGAAGGGATCGTAAAAGAAATGCAATCTATATTATTACTATAAATTTTTTTATGAGTTATTTGTTAACATTTTTTTTCACAAATCCGCGGTTTTGTTTTTCACAATTTTTTTTTTAGACTTTTTTTGATAATTTTGATTTGTAAACAATTCGCACCGGAAGACCCCCTTAAGAATATAATGATCGTTGCGGTGTGCGGTCAGGGCGTGGTGCAGCGCGACGGGCGCGGAGCGGCTGGCGGTGCGCGCGTGCTCGCAGGCGGCGGCGTGGCAGCGCGCGGGCCGCGCGGCGCGCACCGCGCCCGGCGCCGCCTACCGCCTCTACACCGCCGCCGAGTTCAGTCTGCGCGCGCCCTACCACCACCCCGAGATCGTCAGGTAGTGGAGTAGTCGCGGAGATTTTATAGCCTGCCATTTTAAGTACCTCATTACTCAATATTATTGAATTATTTACTATGTACAATAAAGCTGTTTGAAGTATATGAAAATTTAAGCCTTTACTCTCGTTTATCAAAGTGACATATGTGTTTATTTAGATGCCCGATATCTTCATCGATGTTGATGTTGATAGCCACCGGGATGGATCCTAGTACGTTTCCGTTAATTGATGCACCCCCGAGAGATTCAATACAGGCTGCTCTGCTGTTATTGAAGGAATTGGGTAAGTGTTTCGACATATCTCAAATTATATTTATATGAAATCAAAATATTTTTTTTATTCTTATAGGCTTATCATACATTTTAGAATTACCTGTTTTTGGTAACTACGATATTGAATATCTAAACTCTGAACTATGTCGAAAGTACAAGGATTAAAATTCGCGTCAGCCATTTAAGCCCGCAACATCTCACAAGTATTTAAAATGCTTAGAAAACTTAAGCGATAGCTAATTAGGCTCAAACACTTAGCGGCTAAACGCTTTTTGCCGCGTATGAGTTTCCCCTTTATCCCTAATTTGAGGGAGGAAATAAAAAAAACGCAGACAATCCTTCGATTGGTAATCGAAACCATTATCGAGTTACAATCAGAAGTTATCCACTGCGCCAAGATGGCCTCAAAAACTTAATCAATAGGGTCTAACACTCAGAAAGTGGTAACTGTTTCAAACGATCCACATACAACATACACTAACGTTATACTTAAGGTGACGTTATAAACTAAATGATATTTTATTGCAGGTGCCATAGATAATGAGAACAATCCTAAACTTACTGTTTTGGGAAAGAAAATGACAGCATTTCCAATCGACCCTAAATATTCAAAGATTCTTTTATCTGCTCCAGAGTATAATTGTTTGGAAGAGGTGTGTAAAATATAATACGTCATGTATTTAAATGAAAGGGCTTTTTTATAGATTTTTTCACTCGGCGGAATGGATTTTCCCCGCTCTGGCAAGATAGAGCGGCGTGAAGTTCAAACACTCAACAAGTTTCTTCTCTACAGAGTTTCATGTCAGTCGTTTTTCTATGTGGAAGAAATAGAGTGAAACTGCTTTATTAAGAATGAGAAATGAAGAACTGTTTTTTTTGTTAATATATTTATTATTCAAATAACATATACATATAACAATCTAAACGTGAAAATTATTGGTCTTCGTACCTTTTGCTTCACAATTTTGTCATAAATTCCATATGATTTTTTTGTGATTTTATTGTCATAGATCAGTATTAATTTAAATTTTGTTTCTTTTAAATGATATTATTCAAACAGCAGACTGTATAATATTAATTTTCCAGGCACTGAGCTTAGTGGCAGTCATGTCCAGTGAAAATGTTTTTCACACGCCATTACACAAAAGGGAAGAAGCATTGAAAGTGAAACAAAAATTTATATCGCCCCTCGGAGATCATATCACGCTTTTAAACGTTTATAAAGCGTTTTGCAAGGCTCCCCTGAAAAAAGTATGTTTGCTTGCTATTATGACATCATAAATTATATTAAAAAAATGCAATTCTGTTAACAAAATTATACTTATAATTTCTAATATAAATATGAAGCTATATAACCATTGAGGCCATCGTGGCGCAGTGGGGCAGCATCTGACTGTTAATTCTATTAGTTGACCGCTCTACTAAGACCAAACGCAGCGTTGAGTTCCGCAACTTAACACGCAATGGACTGGATGGACTGGAATTCTGGCGGAAAGCTGCGACTGGAATGTCTTGATATTAGGTTGACTCTGTCTAGCTTGATATGCGGGAAAAAGGAGCAAAGTTTAATAACTTTTTCTTTTTCAAAAAAAAAAGAAATGTAAATTTTAAGGTTAAAATGTTAATTTATACAAAAAATTGTGAAAATCCGACTATGCGACTTCATGTTCATTCATTCATATCTTCAGTTATGACACAACTGTTCACGTACACATATATTTATTTATCTTCTATTTCTCTTGTATTTTGCGGAGTGTTTAAAATATAAATCATTCCATTTTACTACATTTTTGATTTCTTTTTTTTGTAAATGTTTCACAATGAACTTGTTGTGTGGAGAAAATAGTTTAGTGTGGTGTTCTTCTAGTTCTAGTTTTTATTACATTGCATAGCTTCACGCTGTATTCCACATAGAACAGAGTAAGCAGAGGGAACCTAGTGTTAAGACACTTCGTTCCCCACTTTCCGCCCAATTGAGGCATTGCGTACGGGACTCAATGCCGCGCTTTGCCTTGTTACAAAACCGAGGAAATGAATAATTCCATTTCCTGTTGTGTTTACAGTCGCTTCTGCCTCTGCGCCACGATAGGCGTTAAATTATATTGGGTTCTGTAATTATTAAAAAAGTATACAGGTACACATAGAAGATACCATGATGTGCGACTGTGTAAATTAAAAATCGACTTTAATTTTTACAGCAATGGTGTAAAGAAAACTATTTAAATCATAAGAATTTATCTTATGCATATGAAGTGAGGCAGCAACTGCTCTCGGTGTGTCAACGTTTGAATTTGACCGTTACTAGTTGCGGTACAATGTTGGACCAAGTAAGTTGTATTAATAAGTCTAAAATTTTTTTTAATAACTTCCGGAGTATTTTGTTGCTATGTACAGGCCATGATACCATAGTGCTGTGACATTTCTTTCATACATTCCATATTTAAGGGACACTGCGTTTTGAGTGACGAAAGCCAACGTCGCATTTCTTATCATAGCGGGGATATTATGTGAATGTCTAACTGATTTTCTCCAACTACTCATATTCCGTAATTAGGTTTCACGAGCGAAATATATAAAAGAAATACCATAGAGCTTACAAAACAGACAATTTATTAATTAAAGCAAATAATAAGAAAAGTAATATATTTTAACAAATCAAAACTACTTACTCTGAAATAGTTATGACAACACATTTTATAATTAATACTAAAACAATAAAAACTAAAAACATGTTGCATCGAACTGCCTATGCGAAAATCAAGTAGTGACAATTTCATATGTCAAAAGTTGTATAAATAGAAACATAAAGTTATATAAGTGGGGAAGAATAAAAAAAAAAAGGAACTAAAGAGGAGAGTAGATGTTTCCAAATTCTATAGTGTAATGAAAGTCACGTTTGCTTACGTAGGTACTTTCAGATTTTTTTTTTTTCGACTGTAGTATGCTGTTGGCCCTATTGGCCTCGACAGCGTCACCGTTTTGTGGGGGGCCGAGCTTGAAGAGCTCTGACCCTGGCTTGGCCTCCTCGGGAGGAGGACCATCAACTTAGAACTGCAGTGTCACAGGGGCGCCTCCTAGGCCGAACCTCGGCTTGCGAACACTGCTTGTAGTGGGGGACTTTGCTTTCGCTCGGCCCGAGCTTAAGCCTACTGGGTAGGGCGTTTGATGCCCTGTTGGATTTTAGTGGCTTGACCCGGTCGCACCGAGGCGTGATCGAGCCGTAGAAAAGTAAGGACCTCGTCTCCACCGGCGGGGACGGTGTTTGTGTCGTGTGCGTCTGCGAGTGTGTTGGATCCTACCTGTATGTTGCGGATCGTTCGCGAGAGTAATGGCGTCAGCTTCTTCTGTTAAAACGTGTCGAGGCCTACGGGGCCCCCAGGGACGTTTGCTAATATCGTAGTCGCAGGCTTTTACCACCAGTTGGTTCGAATGAGAAGCAGCACTTTTAAAGTAGCTACTGGACAGTTTTCGACAATAAAAAAAAAAAAAAAAAAAAAAAAAAAAAAAAAAAAAAAAAAAAAAAAAAAAAAAAAAAAAAAAAAAAAAAAAAAAAAAAAAAAAA
>JAKGSA010000030.1:256097-285435 GCA_033558755.1 Philaethria dido | reverse complement strand
CCCGCCAAATTTCACAGTCACCTTACTTTTTGAACACACCTCGTATATCTGCATGTAGTACTATTTTAAGTCCGAGTTGTAATTTTAACGGATGGTAAATTTTAGTAGTATGGCGAAGATCCACGCAAAAGAAGATACGGGCATCTGCAAATATTTTTGAAAGGAACCAAAGTAACGCCCCTTTTCAGAACATCATTAATATTTAATATAGGAGCTAACGTTTATGACCTAAATTGAAGTCATTGTCTTACCAATTTCGGGAAATGACTGGCTGTACACATGATTGTTTTGGGTTCGATATCTATTTAGAGACGGAACCTATCGGTATATTTAGAAAATATTTCCAAAAATTTGAAATATTATAGGAACATATTTTGTCTCTTCAATAGGTGTAAAGTGGAGAACGGATAATCTATCACTTGGTTCTCTTTGTCTATTCTTTAGATTTACGATAAGGGAGACGCGTTAAGACAAAATATTTGTTACTTTCAGAATGTAAGCTACGCCCAATTTGTGCACTGGATTATTGTTTTTTGAGCAATGCTCTCTGTTAATGAATGTTTCTTTGATTCTCATATAATTTTCATATTAATGAAAGTTAAATATACGTTCATAGGCGCCACCTCCAAATGATAATTCACGTCTTGGAGCTGGGGCCTCAGCTGTCGCAAGCGCGGCAGGACATGAATTGGCTGATTTTCCTCACAGAGAATTGCTGTTTGGTCTGACTACAACGGGTAAATACAAAAAGAAATTAGTAGTTTAGAAATTTGATATTGAAGTTTAATTAAATGAATTTTGTGCGTAAAATATATCCTTAATTATATAAATGTTTGTTAGTATTTGACATTTCCCGTCCTCTTTTTAAGCATATTCTCTGTTATATTTTCTAGGTATTTTATTTATATTAGCGTAAATGAAATTAATTCAAAATCAAAATATTTAATTAAAATGATGTTTTATTTATATGTAGTTACATGAAGTGTCTTTTTGTTTCTTTTTGCTGTTCTGCATTTATTAACTTAATAATTATAATCATATATGCATCCTGGGAAATATGTATTTCTTTTATAAAATTTTATCTAAGAAAAAGTAGATTTACATTTAGGAAAGTTCGCTTCACATTTTAATTAAATATGAATGCCGCGCGCTCATAAATTTATGCAAATGAATGACATGCCATTACTTGCAGAATCTTACTTGGAATTCAATGCTCAAGACTTGGAGTTTGGCTTCAATGAGACTCGACGGGACCGTATTCTGCGTACTTTCGTACGTAACGCCTACTACTACCACCTCAACGAGATTTATTCCACCCTCAAGAATGAATACACGGACTGGGACAAGCCGGTGCAAAATCCGCTTAGTGTGCGCGATGCGACACTAGAGGCAAGTTTTAATTTATCGTATTCGACGATTTGGCGTTACTACTATTCATTATAAGTTTAATTTCTAGAAGTATAGAATGTTATAGCTGGGAGAGACAGAGAGAAAGAAATTTATTACATTTTTTTTTTACAACTTCACGCTCTTTTCCTCATTCTAGGGTTGGAAGAGAGAACCCAGAGTCGAATCTCGTCCTAATCCTAGCTTTCTCCAGTCCATATATAGGTTTTTTGTAAACTATTTCAATACCAATTTTATTTGTGTAACTGAAACGGGAGCGCTATTTTTATAGTAGTTTACGAGTACAAGGTCAATTATACAGTACTAGTTTTCGGTTCACTAATTTCTTCTCGGAAGAAAGTAATACCGAGAAGGGTGCGCGTTTATCGAACGTGTGGACTTGTGGAGTCATTAGCACTGCGGAGTTCTTGTAAATGCCATTTGTGTAATCTATATTTTTAATATTTATCGTAAGTATTAATATTTTCTTTGTGAAAGTCATCTGAAATTTGCTAATATATTAAAGACTTTTACCATTGTAACATACAATATATGTTGTGAGTTTTGACATTCATTTCTGACCGTTATTCTTTTGTTCTCTGCATCTAAAGGATGAGGCATGAAAGGTAGAGCTCAATTCGTTGGACGTGACCCTAGGCGCGATGATTAATGAACTACATCATCGTCCCTGACTTCCTTTTAAATTTTCCAACAAAGGAGACAAGGACTTATCCAATCGGAATGTCATTTATCTTATAGCGGTATTAGAGAGAATATTGTCGTTAATATTATGAAGTAATAGAAAAACGTTATTAATTTATCATAAATTCATTAAGCAGTATCTTGACATTGAATGTGTATGTTTCTTACATGACGAATAGGATACTCTTAATGATGAAATACCTGAAAATTGTGTATAGTTTTACTTTAATATAAGAATATTTTTGCAATTAATAATATTATTTGACCTACGTTACGGAATAATAGCATTCACTAAAAATAATAATAACTCAGTTTTTATATCCAACATATTTCTACATAATAATAGGTCCGTTTGTTTAATTAAATTGTAAATATACTAGCGATCAGACCCTTTCGTAACCGCTTACGTGTTGTCCCAAACAATCTTAAATTAAGCCTCAAGCAGTTTTCGAAACTCACCGATCGTTCTTGTGACGTACAAAAGAAGTTAATGACGCGCGCTGAATATAAGGTGGTCACCTCAAAAGGCTTTCTAAGAAAATTATTTTATCTCTAATGAAAGCTATGACGCCATCAACATCATAATAATTACTTGTTATCTTTATTAATGGTTGTTTTTAATACTACTTACTGACCTTTTATTGTTATTACTTTTAAAATATTTGTTATATAATAATACATATGCTTTTGTATTAAATCTTTTTTTGATAATGATCGTTTTTTATAGTTATGATCGCAACTTCTAATTTATACTTACTTTTAATTCGTTATTACTTCAGACTTATTGTAGACAACTAATCTTCATTCGTCGTGTATACTCGTAAGCAATATATATGTTTGGAAGGAAATTGCTCTGGAGGGTAATTCATCATTATATTTCTTATATAGGGGTAAAGTGTTCAATTTTTGATGTATAACCTTACCAACATATATCAACATATTAGAATAAAACCACTAAAGCGTAGTAGGAATGTTTAATTATAGACGCGATGATTATGAGTTCAATACTTACTCTCTACGTATCCAGGAAAATATTTGTACCTACTTTACTAAAAATAATTTATTTTTATTTTTTTGTTCTGGCCTTTGAACATTCGGCCTTTCTTTTTCAAATTCGGATGGAAAGCACAGCTTGGAACACCTCGACATTAGATTTTCTTGTCCCATGTTATGGTACGCGGGAAAAAGCATCAAGCTGCCTTTGTTTTGTGTGAAGTAGTAGCAAGTTTCTCGTCCGCTTTGTTTTCCTGCTCAGTCGCAACGTTGATTTTTGGTGAACCTGCTTTTATATCAAGGATAATATATGTTAGACATGTTTAGATGCGACCTTATATGTCATAAGTATATCTAAACTTTGAATGCCATAAAATACTATAAGATAATAAGATCAGTTCAGAGATTTTTGTAACAGATTTTTTTTTATAATAGAGTTTCAATTAGTTTACACGTGATCTCTATACTATAATATCTATAATCCTTTATATACACTGACACACCTAAGTTGCCTAAGATTGTTACAAATAAATAAAAAGATTGTTGTCATTATTAAATGTTTCAGTGATAATCCTGTTCATACTGGAATGTAATAGAGTGTCGTGTATGCTATTTATAATCCGAATTTGACTGATTTATACTTATGAGTGAAATCAATAAATCAATTAATAAAAAAAAACTAACTTAAATTCATACTTCCTTCCAGATCGTCTTGGTAAGGACATGAAATGATAATATTGTATAAAAGTAATTAAAATAAAGCACGCATGTCCGAATAAATGCAACGGCTTAATGTAGAGTTATACAACTTTTATCTAAAGTTATGTATTTTTTATTTATGTCGTTATCCTATTTGTTTATATATTTATTATACTATAAATGAAAGTTTGAAAGTTTGAATGAGAAAATGGTTTTTTAAGATTTCTTATTATTTCATTTCTTTCGTATTTTAACCATCAGCTTAAGAAAGCACTTTTGTGCATTCTATTTTCTAAAGAACTTACTTGGCTTATTGGAGCCTTTGTGATATTTATTTCTTTCCTCTCACTACAAGTAGGTAGAACCTTTATGGGGTGGCCACTTGTAATAATTAGTAGGGTTTTTCATTTATTTTTATGTTGTCCAGCACACATAAAAATAAATGAAAAAAAAAACTCCACCTATCACTAAATCACAGATTATTTTAAATTTTATATAATTATTTTTATTTCAAAATGATATTTATTTATCGCTAAATATTATTAATGGATAAAGAAATGAATTGATTAACGATTCAATAGGTTCATAATAGTGCGTAAATTTGTTTATTACTTTGAATTTATAATATAAGTTAGCATGGGAATTTATAGTAGTATGGCAGCCTCATGGATTATATTAGAACAATTTAACTGGTTCCTACAATGCAGAGAGTACAGGTAGTGAAAATATGTTGAACCGATATGCCAACGGGTCATATATTTTCATTCATGAATTGCTAATCAGTTAAATCAGTTAGTTTGTGACAATACTGACGTGTATAAATCCTATTAAACAATTTCAATGATAATAATTGAATAAACGTGCGATTTTAATGAAATCAATTATTTTAATAAAATACATATATTTTTGATTTTTCAGTACTAGACAGATATATTACTTCATGAATCTTTCATTATGTTGACAAAATAAAAATTTACAATAGATTTATATAGCATTTCCTATATAACATAACTGCAATTCTGTAGGTGTTAAGTGACGGGCGAACAGCAGCGCCCAACGATAGGCTCAGGTTACCTGCATGCTCTACGCGGTGGGACCCACATATTTCACACATTTTTTCATCATCACATATAGGATAAGACTACCCACTAGGTAAAATATAGCTTTAAATGTTTTATGAACTCAAAGGTGAAAGAAACTTAATAAAAAATATGTTAATTTAAAATCTACATGAATTGTACGAGTGTACTTATTGCTATCATGTTTATATAAGAACAATAATAGTGTTTTTAAATAAAGTTAAACAACAACTCAAAATGAGCGCTCAGCTTTTTAAGGAAGAACAGATTTAGTCACGTTCTAAGTTTCCGGACCTGTATGTTATCATTTCTCTTTAGATGAGAATGCCAAGGTTTACGAAATGCATATAACTTTTTGCTGTAAGAAAACAAAGAATAAGTAACACATTTCCACAATGAGTAGCAATTTAAAGAGATCAAATGCAACATTCTGCTAAAACGCAATTTAATGTGTGCTATTTTTATGGAAATTCTTTGTAAAAATCTTTAAAGATTTGCAAAATAACCAAACATCTTAATTAGTTAAAATAAATAAATTAATTATTCTTTCTCTCCATAGCTTTTGGTTATTATTTTTTTGTGGTCCTAAGCTCTCATGTTGACACACGCAGTAAGAGAGGCGAGCAGCCCGTGCTATCCTGCATCTATATATATCTATAAATATGCAAAAGCAAAACTTTGGATCCTTTTAACGAAAACTACGCGGACAGGAGGGCATGAAACTTATTACCTTACCGCAGTTTATATAGCAAGGAGTGCACAATGCTAATATTTTTAATAATGCATAAAGTTATATTATTCATTAATAAAATAAATGTACGCACACATCCATGGTTTGACATCATGTTTATACAAGTGAGCATATACATTACTGAGATAACACGTTGTTAACGCGTCAGCAGGGACACTAGTGAATAAATATATATCAAATGACAAATAGGTATACGTAATCAATTAAAATAATATTCTAATATTAATATTTGATAACTTGATTGTCACATATTTGATAAAAACAACACAAAAACCAAACTAAAGAGCAAGAATTTTAATTTAAAAATATTTTTTCTGAACCTATAGTTTCTTTCTAAACCCAAAGAGTATTGTAATATTTAATTTATCTTTTTTTAGAGTTTTTTTATGTTAGGGTTAAACGAAACAGATGAATGTTAAAAAAAAAATGTCTTTATTTTTATTAATGTAATAATTATTTTAAACCTTTTTGGTGTATATTATCTAAAGCTTAGGAAGTTCAACTTGTTTGTTTGTTAATAGAGACAGGTTCTGTTCACGGTGAAGAACTACCATATTATCTTGGCGTTCCCCTATCACAGTCCATCACCTACAAAACTTTACACTACTAGAACAAAGAGTGTCCAAGTTGTGTAGCTGCACTATCTCACTTGAATTTTGGCCAAATATGGGGTAAGTTGTAGACATGCTTATTACATGTTTATGTGCTTTCTTAATTTTAAAGCATTACAATATTTTTAAACGAAATTCCCTTATATACTGTATATGATCAAAGACTTACAAGTTGTCGTATAAGTACCGGCTTAAGTGTAAGATACAAAACAATTTCCTTTACAAATATAAATTCAAACTATCCGTGACTAAAGTTAACAGTTTTGAATGCTTAAAGCCATTGTTGTGGTTTCCGATTGTCTCTCGAAAAATGTATATTATGATATTAAATATATTTTCAGTTCATTTGTCTCAGTAAACGAAGCCATATATAACAATGTTTTGATACTGAAATATTTCTATTAAATACAATACAGTATGTAAAGAAATGTGAATGTGGCCCTTGAATAAAATTATATCCAGTGTCTAAAGTCTGCTAGATGTCTTAAGACGTAAACAAAACAATAAGAAAAGCTTTTACAGTACCTGTTTCATACATCGTTATTACCATAGAAGTTAACTGGTTTTTTTTAATGTGAGTAATAATAATAATGGATGCTGACTTTCTAAAAAATTGCTCTTCACGCCACAAAGAACGGCGTGAATATCAATATTCATTTCCATGGTAAAAGTAGTAGCATTACACCTAACTCAAGTACGGTACTTAAACCACCTTATTAAATGTAGTCGTACATCCATAAAATTTCTTGAAGCATGGAATGTTTCTCGAAAAGAGATTTAATTAAGAGCGTAAGATAAAATCCACATCCCATTTATAAAGAGATTAAGTGACTGTAATTTAAACTTAAAATCCTTTCGAAACGTTGGCATACAATAAGGGATTTAAATTTGGACTATTATTTATCAAAATATTTTCTAGATACTATCTGAGGTTATTTATACTATGTCGTTATGATGATGATATTTAAATGTCGTTACAGTCCCAGCATGTTGAAATAAAGAATCTTGAAAATGTGTGCTTTAGTTGTGGTTTATTGCTGGTATATGTTGTGTTTATGTTATTTTTAGAAAAATTGTGTAAATGCAAATTGCACTTGTCACATTATTTCATTCACAATTATTTTCTTTTACAATAATATTCATGACGTTTTCCTTCTATCATGTACGTGTAAATATGTACTAAATAAAACACAAATTAAATATAAACGACATATGAATCTCAAATAGTTACTTTAAATATGGAAATCTTCAAATTATTTATTTTACATCAACTTATATTATTGCAAAAATTACTTACACTAGCAATCCGAACGATCCGTCTGCGACGCCGCCGCTGTTGATCCGTGATGGGGAATCCCTCCGCTTGCTTTCCCGACCAGACGCCCTACTGGGATGCATATGACACAATCCGAAAGCCAGCTTTACAACTATGGAAATTAGTACGTTTCATATATATATATTTTGTGCTTAAATAAGACCGTATTTGAAAATAAAATAACTATATATTAATTTACCAAGAATGAATATAAATACTAATTTCGCTTTTGAATTATTCTGTTAAATATACTATTTAATTTAGGTAGCTTTTCATGTCTTCGTTGAAGTTTGAGACAATGTGCTTTCTTATGTTAATACAGTTATTTAATAACAGGTGGTAAGTCGGAGATGAGAAGCCATTATCGCGGTCACAAAATAAATACTATCAGGATCCCTTGCCTGCAGTTACATCGCCCGGGTTCTGATTTGCCAGATGCTGCAATGAGGCATCATCACTTTCAAGACGACAGTGCAAATTATTATGAAGGTAATAAATTTATACACATGGGTCATCAATAAAATTTGGAAGCCTAATTCAATTACATAAAAAAGTAGTTTTCCATTAAATTTTTACTGAAAATATTTTTTCTACATTATTTTGATTTTTTTTAATATATAGTGTTCAATCTTTATTTAGCAAAAATATTTTTGGAAAAGGAGCTTTAGGTTTTATCCGCACGGGGAGTGAACCTAGTGTCAAAATAGGTTCGCCGCTTTCCGAATGAATTTGAAACATTGCGTGTTCAGTAGCAGAATTCAACGTCGCGTTTTGTCTTACCAGAGCGGAGAAATAAAAATAATTAAATATATAATCATTCCCCCCGAGTTTGGAAATTGAACCGGCAACCAATAGCACATTTCCCAGACGCAGCCCTATTATACCCCGATGGCATCAAAAAAATGTAATATGATAAAAAAAACAGTTTGTGATAAAAAATTGGTTCGTATATCTTTAGGTGCAGTAAGAACTCAATCACTATCCCGTGCGCACGTTCCGCATGTAGTGAATATAGATATTGGTGGTCGCGGGAAGCAGGCCGAGAGGCACACCCCAACACGTACAGCCAGCAAAAACCATCTCAGCACCTGCACTATCAACTGGGAGATGTCCGAATGTCCACCTAACGCTACTACACCACCGATTCAACCAGATGATGCCCTTTTGCGACGTCTCGCATCGTCCCATTATCAGTCGTACACTGCAGCCCTAACGGTGACAATAGCTGTCGGCTGTTTTTTGTTGCTTTTAAATGTACTCATATTTGCAGGAATCTATCATCAAAGGGGCTCCCGGCCTCGGCGTTGCAAAGATGATCTGGCCGAGGCCGGGAGCTCATCATCCTCAGATAACTATGATGGAAAGCTTGATTATGAAGTTCGGGCTTTTGATGGTAAAGGATTTGGATTTGAGTGTAAATCACATGTCCAGAGAAGTTCGGGCTCAAAATTTGATCTTCGGACACTGTCTGACTGTGGAGAGCCAACGTTTGGAGAGTATAGTTGTTACGACGAGAAGCACAGGGCGGCGCGTAGTTCATTGCCGGATGTGAGCGTTGGTAGTGCAATTGAGGCAGGTAGTGTCGTTTGTATTGATACTCAAAAGCCAGATATACAAAAAGTGGATGGACGAAATCCAGAAGCTATTGGAAGGACTAGTACTTTCGAGCCGCGAGTTGTAGATAGTTCTACTCAGGTTAAATTTGGTCCATTGGCAGATTCACCAGATGCAACATCAGATACAAACGGTGAGTCAGAAGAAACAGGTGCTGTTGGAGGGTCAGGTATTTTAAGGGTTCCACCCGCAGCGACTACTCCTGCGCCGCCGGGCATTATGAAGAAACGGGTTCAAATACAGGAGATATCTGTATGAGATTTACAGAAATTGGACAATGCGGAGGTTGTAGTGAATACTCGGACAAAGCTGTGATTTTAAATTGATCATAATGTAAATAATGTTCACTATATACCCAAAATATATTAATAGGTCGTGTAAATAATGTGAAAAAACTTCATTATCTCTAAGTGAAATAATATTAGTCAATGTGAGATCTTGGTCGGAAGTGGTCAGAAAGTAAACTGGCTGTAAATATATTTATAGTAATACTATGTATTTTCAGCTGAAGTGTTAATGAAAGTATTGGAATGTTTAATCTGAGATAAGACTTAAGTTAATTCAGTTGATTATGAAATCAAAGGAATAAAATTTTTATAATAAGCCTATATAAATATGAACAAATTACATGTATCTGTCTTATCTCTTGTTTTATACTTCAGCTAAGAAGAATGTTTTGTAAAAATCATAATTAATTGTGAGCCTATTCAATATATTTAATGAATGTGAATATAACAATAATATAGTGCAGAAAGACTAAACTCGTTAGATATACGATAATATTAACGAACAATGTGTCAAATAAAACATAATGTTTTATGGTTTCTATTGGATAAACTGTAATATTTGTAATGTTATTTCAAAATACCTATATTGATTTCGTAGTTTTTGATAAATAAATATTGAAAACTATAACTACGGCAGATGGGCGAGTACTCGGGCTTGGTCTGTGAAACGTTATTGTATCTCACCACTTAAATATAAAATTTCACCACAGTGTGTATAAGTTCCAAATTAAAGGTAAACAGGGTAATCCTATCATTATTTATATTTTCTAATACTTATTTTCTAATTAAATTTTCTGTTTTTATATATAAATGCTATTTGTCTTTTATATTTCAAATTATGTATCGAAGTTCTCCCTGTTGTTATAACGGCAATTTTTAGGTTTTAGTGCAAATAAGAGCATTAAAATTTACAAAATATAGTTGAATAGTACTCGTCCAAACTTTTATCTTTCCAGGAATTGATGATAAGTAATGATGAGTGATGTAGAAATTTAAATGCATTGTTATCCTCGTTGTGACAAAATGTTACATTTATCGAAAAAATAAAATAAACATCATATTCAATCACATAATTGAGGAATTGACTAAAGTTAGTAATTATTAAGTGCAATATTAACATTACAAAATAATGCAAATAGACATATTCATTTTTTAATAACTTCGATTTACCATGGCTCTATTATGGAATTAATAAAAGGAATTTTTAACAATTTCTATGGAAAATTATTTGTATTATAAGCATTAATGTAAATATTTATGTGTGCAGAATGTACTAAAGTAATAATATCAAAGAGTTTTTCTAACAGGAATTGCGTTGGACGAATTGGAGCTCGAATTATGTTATATGATATCTAATTAACAAATTTTGTTGTCGTTTGTAAACAACAAAATATAAAATAATATTAATATAACCCAATTTGGTACAATTTATTTAAATATTATAAGCCTCCTCGTAGCTCAATGGAATCTCCTTGTATAATAGTGTAACATAAACATTTTGTTACAATTTGGTATATAAATGGAATGCGTATAATATGGTGTCGAATAAAAATTTGAAATTTAAAAGTTTCATTATTTCACCCTCTAAAATAATCCAAAATACTTTATCATTATCTAAATATTTATGAGTGTAACAAAGATTATAAATATTTGATCAATATATATTTATATATATGTATATGTATATATGTTATTTACTGAACTTTCCAAACTTTATTAGGCCGGTATACGTTTTGATTTCTTACGACAAGAGTATATTTAAACGGTTCACTGAGCATTATCCTTTGTCTGAGTGGGATGAGGTAAATTGAGTGTAGAAGGAGGATGATATTCCACGTATAGGAAGGTCGATGAACGCACGAGAGGACACTTCACAGTCATATTTCCTCAACAACCGTGCGGTAGAGAGAAAATGCCTATGAAACGCATTCCATATTATCACAGTTCAACTAAACTTAACTTTCATAATTTTACAATAGGAATGTTGTAAATATGAATTACGAGTAAAAAACATATGAAATAAATAAAAGATTAATTTTGAAACGTCAAAGAATTTTTAACCTTTAAACAGGATGTGGGTAATTTAATTTCCTAACCATTACAACACGCTCGTCATCCGTCGGAATTCCGGACTAATGATATTTTGCCTTTGTCAACATTGGTTAACGTTTTTTGTATAATCGAAATGATATGAAAAAATTATAAATTTATTTTTTTCATTTTACTAAAACAAATATATTTTAACCTAAGTACAGAATTTATAAAAAAGTAAATTTATATTTTATTAACTTAATCAAATATTTACAGTTCACACAAAAGGAGAATAAATTTGAAATCATATTTAAAAATATAAATGAAGATTTCAAATTTGTATTTTAAATAATTTAACTAATTATGGACAGATCTTAGTAAATTATATTTTATATGAAGTAAGAGTAAGGTAAGAGCTTACTTACTTACTTGAATAAGATAATTTATTACTTTATATCTTTAATAAATTTAAATTTGTTTTAACAAGTTCTGAAAGTCTTGAGAATAAAACTTTTACAGTTATTAGAAATTCTTCTATAATACAGTCTTACAAATTGAGTTTCATTTTGCATTCCAGTCTTTGGTTTGCCAACAAACTTCACAAACAAAAGGTCCTGAAGCTTTATCAAATAAATCTCATATTCAAAAAATTAATAAAATTTGTACTTTTATTTTACCTTACGGTCTAAAATCCAGCAATTTTCAATGTGCTACAAATTTAACAATAACATGATATTGTTTTAACGACTCTATACCTTTATTTTACTTGTATGGGACTGGTATGACTTAAACGTTCGCACGTAAACAACTGCTGTGATGCAGCGATAAACATTCAAACATTCCAAGTTACTGCAGAATAATTGCGTTTCCATTTGGATATGTGAACGAGTCCGGCTCGTAACGAACGAGGCGAACAGATGAAGCGGACCATGAAACCTTCAAATTGAATTTTAAGCATCCAATTTGTTTGCGCCGTGCCGCCTGTACCGAGTTATATCAACGCAGACATAGCATTTCCGCTGCCCGCGAGTTCGCGCACGTAAAACGATTTTTACCAGCTTATATCGCGGCCTCGGGCCGGATTTCCATGAATTATTTATGCACACACCGTTGGGATCATGTATTATCTGAATTAATTATATTAAATACCTATACTTCCCATTGAAGTGACAATTTGTTGAATTCTAATTAAATAGGAGTTCCAAATTGCTTTTTGACTATGACATACAAAACAGAAAATGGACACATTTTCACAATGTGTGTAAGCACGCTTTGGTTCTAGCACATTTGAAGTCATAATTATTAATGCACCGAACTGAACTATGAGAAGAAACTCCTTAACAATCCATGGATTCTTCGTGTGGATGCCGGACCCTTCGCGTTGCAGAGAGAGGAGTTTGGAGAGTGTATGTAAACATACACTTGGGTCGTAAGTCACAGCATTTTTTTTTCAGCATTTTAAAGGGGCCCGTTTTAAGGGGTTACGTTAACGTTCACCTCCACTTTCACCTCCACTTTCCGCGCCTTTCCTCTCTTTACCTAAGCTTCCGCCGCCTTCGAAATACGTGCTAGAAATGAACTGATAATAGTTCTAGACAGGCCAAGATCTTTTAGTAGATTATAGAGAGATTTCGCTGTTATACCTCTCGCGCCTACCTCTACCGCGTATAAATTAACTCTAATCCTATTACTGGTCAGTTTGTTGGTAAGTTCATAATACTTATTCATCTTAAAATGGTGATCTTCTGGAATGTTCGTTTCCCACGGAACTGTAAGTTCTACCAGTACTACACGGCTTCTCGGATACAGAAAGATGTCCGATTTGGATGACGAAATACCAATATCCTCAGGGATATTGTACTGTTTATAACTCATAAATATTTTAAAACATATTCTGAATTAGCTTACTTTATAATTTCTTATGTATAGATTTATATATACGCCAGTGAAGAAAATAAACAAACGTGACTTTTTCGTTCCATACAATGTTTAGGACGCTAAGTCGTTTATTTATAGCGTTATATTTTATATGATATAAAGGACATGAAATAAAGGAAACAGACACAAAAGCCATCTGTGAGCTAATATAAGTCAGGACTCATAAATACGAAGTGGTTGTGTTCATTATTTACTGTATTTCTTATATTCCAGCGTCATGGTAAAAATATGTTATCGATCTACTTTGTACAATAATAGAAATGTTCTGTAGTATAACTCTGTGTTTTAAATACAAATTTATTAATTAAATATAAATATTATTGTAATTTTTGTAGTACTCTGTATAATAGATACTTGTATAAGTATATAGCATCCTGTTAGGTACTCCTGGAAATAAAATTAAGTATATCATACAGAAGTAGCTTTACGCGCTTTCCCACATCGCCAGGTAGTCAGAGAGAGCCTAGTGTCAAGACTTCGTTCTCTATTTTCTGCCCGAAATTGAGGCATTGCTCATCTTAGAGTGGAGGAATTCGAGGCCGCGCTCTGCTTTACCAGAGGAGTGAAATGAAAATAATTTAATATAGTCATTACCCCGAGTTGGAATCGAACTCATAAGCATTCGTGTTTACGGTCGGACGCTGTCACACTGGGCCACGATAGTCTCTAATATATTACACGTCGACAAAAAACGATCTTATAAATGATTTTGGGGAATATTAAATTATGCGAGCTGTTATAGGGAACGAGTGGGTGTCGACAGATTTTTCCTGAGACAGGTTAAGGTTATAAAGCACTTGTAGCAGATAAATTAAGTATATTTATGATAAAAGGGTTTCATTCGACAGAAAATATAGATGAAAAATACCTTTGATGCAAGTGGAAAAAAAAATCTTTGACTAGCACTCTATCACAATTATGAAAAAAATGTATTCTATTTAAGCTATCAATAGACTAGACTTAGTAGCAAACAGATTTAAACAAAAAAACAACTTATACTTCTCTTAAAATATTTGATATTTAGTTACGGAAACTTCCACTTCTATTTTATAGATTCAACAATAATCCAGTGTTAATGAATCGAAGCATGATGTATTGCTATACATAATTCTACCTTAATTACGCGCATCAAGCTGAGCAAGCTTTAGCGAATTAGCTATAATAAAATTTAGAGTATAATCGTGGATACTTCTCATATTAAGAATTCAAATTAAAATTCGTTTTTAACTTAAATTGCTATTTTATTACTATAACTGGTAAGTTATTTTTAACAGACCGCAAATAGATTATGTGTTTTTGTGTGTCGCATAATGTTTTATTGGGTGAAGCAATTTTGATGATTCTCTTTTTATATAATAGATAAAACTTTTGATGTGGTCCCATTTAAATTTAATTAAGATTTGATTAGTTGTTTTGGGTTATTCGTAATTTTATTGAATACAGTTTCTTTTTTGTTAAAATCTTAAAATTAGAATATTTACTTAATTTTGTTAATGTTTTATGTCTCGTTTTCTTGTATTTATTAATTATAAATAGCAAACCAAACCAGGGAGCTCAAATGAAAGTTTATTGTAACAAGTGACTCCCTTGGGAAGTGGTAACACGATCTTTGTTCCGTGCGCGTTAAGTGCTTACTTTTAGTTGCCTTACTGAGATCTCATTATTAAATTATTAGTCCATTAATAATGTTGGCATTTTTATGAATTATAATATAATTTTATAGACTGTGATATTTGGTTTTATTTTAATTCTTTTTTACAATTTTAATTCTGCTTCTTGCTTTAAAAAAACAAAAACTAATCGCGTCATTTTTAACTAAATAAAAAAATACACAGATACAGCTAATGAGGATGTAATAATGTAATACAATTTCACATGTGGTATAGTTTCGTATATTATTAACATGTATTAATATATCATAAATATCAGTGACGAGGGGTGAAAATTTTAGTTAGGCAAGCCTGTAAATTTAGAGAAGCCGATAGTTGATGATTATATTCAGGGAAGCCGGTACATATATTTCGGGAAGCTGCTAATTTTTAGGAAAGCCGGTATATTTAGGGTAGCCGGTATAGGATGTGAAGATATATAGTAATTTTACTATTGAATTTTGGCGAAGACTTTTTTTATTTGATTTTTAAGACGTCGAAGCTTTTTTTTTTGCAATTTTATGCCCAATACTTTCTTGGCGACCTTATTTTTTTTCTCTCCACCTATCTTGATTTTGTTTTTTTGCAAACTCAATTACGATATCAAGTCCACATTTTCCTGGCAACCTTTTTTTTTAAGCCTCGTAGTTGTACTTTGAAAAGTTAGGCAAGCCGGTGGGAACCGTGTTGTATGGACGCCTCGCCACTGATAGATATAATTCAATACATATACTCTTACGAGATATAATCAAAAAAAATGGTATTAAAAATGTTGCATATTTTCCCCAGCACTCATACCTAAATTCATGTAATACTTGTATACTCGTACTTCTATTTATTTATTGCAGGGGAAACAGAAGGAGAGAATAAGTTACTGCTATTTAATATTGATATAACGTAACAATTACTAAATTAGACCATTCAATCATCCCATTCAACTTATTGAAAAGCTAATTTATATTATAAAAGGTATTTTCACGCGTACATTTCAAAGGTGAAAAAGATCAAGAGTTTAATCTTTAATTTAACGAGGGCATCACTTTTAGGCCGCAATTGTCAATTACGGTATAAACCTTTTGATGTGTTCGATTCACGAGTTGATTTTTCTTCTCGTTTCTAAAACATTTTAGAATCATTCTTAAATTGGGAAACTCTCTACTTTATGAACCGTTCAGTAATCATCTTAGTGGTTGTTGAGTTTTTTAAAATCATAATCTACTGTATGTTATGTACAAAAATAAACAATACAAAGAAATATATTTACATATAAATAAAATCAGAGGCTAGTCGTGGCGTAGAGGCACAAGCATGCGACTGTACACTCGACAGGTTGTGGGTTCGATTCCCATTGCAGGAAATGAAAATATTAAAAATTTATAATGATACACGACGTGAAGCTAAATAGTATCACTTAGAAAATCTATGGTCGAGTCTATTCATTTTATTTAGTCAATTTAATCAATAAAATAATATCAATCTAAAGGAAAACAGCAAATAGACGGTAAAGGAAAGAACAAAATCAAAATGAATGTATAAATAAATTCGTTTAAAGCACATATTAAATTATTTCAACTCAATTATTATTTTAAATATTAACATACATGTTTTAGTATAGAGTAATTAAAAAAATATTTGGCAGTATCACTTTGTTAATTTTTATTTTAAATAGGCAGTTCTCAAATACATTTCGATAACGACTAGATTACGAGCGAGTTAGTTAGTTATTATACTCGTATATAAAGCTGTGTTATAATAATAACAATAATATATTTTTGATATATAGACACAGCTTAGTAATTATTATAATAACGAAATTTACTTTGAGGTTTCAATAAATTTGACTTCACAAGTCAGAAGTACTAAATTATTACGGACCTATCGGGATCAATACTTTATTGGATAAGGAATATCCAAAGTCGAGTTTGGGTGGTGACCGCGGCGAGAGCAATAAGGCGCGTGAAGCGGTTGAGTCTTGTCTTAATTGTCAATAAACGTGAGTCCCAGGGCGCCCGAGCCTCTCTCGTCGAATAATTAACGAACTTCCGCGATTTTCGAGTTTGTAAATTGCCTCATGGTCTGGTCGACCCGTGGCCTGGTTTTCTGGTATAAATTATGTGCGCAGAAAATTAATCTTAGTGATTTAAGAACATCCTTTCTTTGTAAAGATTTGATTGTTTGATGGTGTTCCCAAGAAGCTGTCTACGAATTTTCTCAAAAGACGTTTAGATATCAATTTCATCTAAATAAATTGGCTTAATTTCAGATTTTAGTCTCGTCGCCTCTAAGACAAATAAAACTAAAGAAATTAGATTTATTTTATAATAGGATTTCGTTCAATCTGTTTTCGTGAACGTAGATAGATTTTATATATAAGTAAAGTTAAACTACGTCTTAAAACTAATTTATTTTAGCTCTTATATATATTTATATATATAAATTTTTAACAATTTTATATTGTTATTGTTTAAGCCATAACAGCATCCGTCACACGTCTGCGGGTTGTACAGTGATTACTTAAATAAACACGAATTTTACAACCCTTTCCTTTCATTAAAATGTAAACAAGCTCCATAAGCGAGTTTCACAATTCATCAAAAATCACAGAGCGGCTCAAACCAAGCATAAAATTATATTTATAGACACAGTTTATAGATTTAATTAAGATTTTCTTTAGACAACCAGTTAAACAACCATTTTAAATAAATATATTTTTATATTTATTTCAGTAAATAGGTTCTGTCTTAACATTAGGGTCCTCAGGTTCCCTCAGTCGACCCTGCTATATGTGATGCGGGATACAGTGTAAAGCTAAAAAAAAGGGAAATCTTAAGCATTTTTTGTTCATTAGAGCAATTAGTCAATTGCTACAACAAAACTTTTTCACGTGAAGCAGGAAAGGTAGAAATAGCTTAGGGTCAAGACACTATATTTACCCTCTTCACCCGACTTCAAGACCTTGGTCCTCAAGGAGGACAGCCTCCTTGAGTGGCGGAACTCAACGCTGTAAAATATGAT
The DNA here is from genome assembly GCA_033558755.1 of Philaethria dido. Taxonomy (NCBI): domain Eukaryota; kingdom Metazoa; phylum Arthropoda; class Insecta; order Lepidoptera; family Nymphalidae; genus Philaethria; species Philaethria dido. The sequence continues at coordinate 267,365 of JAKGSA010000030.1, read as the reverse complement.
CAGAGTAAAAAAAGTAAAAAATGGCTCCATTGACTTTAAATTGTATGTATGTACAAATATGTATTTATATTAATAGGTGGCCTGCTTTCACCTAATTAAAAGTACAATGACATCTGGAAACCAGTCTTGCTACGCTACTAATTATATAATTTTTATTAATAGATTAAAAATATATAAACTGCGGCTTGCTACATCATTTTTGTTTTTCAGTTATTATTAGACTAAAATAAAATTAAGGTATAAACTTAAAAATACGTTAAAATATACGTTACAGTTTCATTATATTTGTGTTTTAATTTTAGAGACTCACTTATTAATTGTATAAATATATTTCTTGTTTAATTCTAGATTAATAATTTTCAACTATGACATATACATACATAAGCTATGTACACAGGTATGTGTATATGGCAACTTTTCTTGTGAAAAAAAATGCAGTTCACTTTACACCCTTGTCCGAAGAAGCCAGTATTATAGGTAACAAATATGATTGTAAAACGTTTTCATCTTTGTTTTTGTCTCATCGATTCTCAATTAATTAATATATAATAATAAAATTAATAAATGTGTCCAAAATTCAGATTATAATTATCATTTCAATTGTATAATTATTCTGTGTTATATTCCATTTACAATTGTATAGGCAAGTTGGATCTATCTATATGTATATCTATCACAGCTCACGCGTTAATGGAAGGCGTTAATATTTGTCCACATAACCTCATGTACGTTCATCCGACATTTGGGATTCTTGAAAAACTAAAATTTTCAGAAAAAAAGTGGAAAATAGAACCTAACTGTTCGATCTATGCTTGTATCCCTTTTTTAACTAAAAAATAAACATATTCATCGTAACCATTTATTTTAGGAATATGAAGAGGAGACCGATGAAGAGAAGATTTTGTGGAACGCTTAATGTTGTTAGTCATATTGGCGAAAAAGTTCTTGAGGGGACAGTTGGTTGTGAGTAAAAATGATCTTCAACGATTATTATACTATATTTTACTTTATGGGATTACGTGGCTGACTAAAATTATCAAAGACAACCGAATTTAAAGTATACCAATCTTCTATAAGTTGTTGGCTGCGTACACTGGGTAAAGTGAAATACTCATAACACTAGAAGTGTTTATCAAAATATATACACCCAACAAACACAGAGGTGGTTACAAACTTGCTATTTATTTAGTGATATTGTGACTTACTATGAGTTTATTAATGGAGTGACATAAAACGAATATAAAATGTTTTGATCCAGCATTACCTACGGCTACTTCAAGGAGACGATGTTTTATCACGACTATATAGTTGACACTTTTGATCAATTCATTCAATATCGTTAGACTGAACAAAAAATCTACTGCACTTTGTGTATCGATTGACCAACCATGACTGTCTCCAACATATCTATATATTAATACGTGAAGCAAAAACTTTGGACCGCTTTTTACGAAAATTACGCGGACGGAGGAGCATGAAACTCGACATATTTATAGTTTACTAGCTTTCCGCCCGCGGCTCCGCCCGCGTGAAATTCGGTTATATCGCGCGATATGATAAGGAGTATCTATAGTCTTTCCCAAAGTCTAGAATATTTGTCAAAATTGGTTAAGAGGTTTATGTGGTGAAGTTGTAAACAGTTAAACAATATTACATGATTTTATGTTTGACAATAAGGAACTTCCATACAAACTTTCATTCCCTATTTCAACCCCGTCTATCATTTTTCTATCACTAAAAAGTATCCTATGTCCTTCCCCAAGTTTAGTTCTATCTCATACCGAATTTCATCAAAACCGGTTCAGTGGTTTAGGCGTGAAAGCGTAACAGACAGACAGACAGACAGACAGACAGACAGGCAGAGTTACTTTCGCATTTATAATATTAGTAAGGATATAACGAAGGAGTGCAGAATGATAGTATCTTTTTAAAATAATATATAAAAAATATAATAAATTAATAAAATAAATGTTACACACACTACCATGATTTGACATTCATGTCTATAAAAAGTGACATGCTGGGACGCGTTATTAACACGTCAACGGGGACACTAATATAAATAAATACGAATAGAATATATTATGGTATGATACGAATATAATATAATTCGCCGCCAACGATATAAAAAGTATATTACAAAAAAAAATAAGAAAACCTTTCCATATAGTGTTTTCCGCGAGAGACCGTACTTAGATCAGATTAAAATAGCGGTCGCTTTATGATTATTAGTACGTACACTATATGAAACTAAATTATATTTATAAATAACGCAAATGTAACATTACACAAATATTATCTCATTCAACAAAGAATTATTAATTTTAAAAACATTTAGGCACTAAAACATTTTTCGGCACATCTTTCTCCACATTCCGCTAACTTTGGTTAAATTACTAAATAATTATAATAAAAAAATATACCTATTTCAACTAAGAGAAGATTTCTTAAATTTTGTATTGGAACACACAATTTTTGACAGTTTTACACACGAAACTACAAGAGATAGAAATGGGCAAGGGTAATAAGCCATGTAAATACCAGCGAAGTTGTGGGCGACTACTCGTCTAGAAATAATGTGCTTAAAATGTAATTTATTTATTGGAATGAAAAAGGTGAATAATATGATTAACTTAATAATTTTCCAATAGAAATCACTTAATAAATTTTATATAGGTACGTATATTATATTGAAAATCTTCAATAACGAAGTTTGTAATTAAATTTCACAACAGGAAATGTATATTGTTTTCAGGTAAAATTTTAAAATGTCAATTTCCTTATAAATATTTTTGAGTACAGTTTCTTTTTGTTTCCATAACGATTTTACGCGAAAGCCTATTATCATGTCATAACATAAAAAAATTCACTATTATCATTTAATTGGTACTTTTGAAGGCGAAGTTTGACGTATTTATGAATATCAATCCAGAAAAATCGGACGGAAAACAAAACAGATAAATATTTTTATTTTAGTCCTTTAAAAAATGTAGGTAATTTTTTTATTTTAACTTGTCTAACCTGTCTTGTTGTAACAACAGAAAAGAAAAGCAATAGAAATGCAAACCACGAGACGCAAAAAATGTCCAAAGATAAAAATATACTCGTACAATGAAAAAATTTATAACTACATGAAACATTACGAAAATTTTAAAATTTCTTGTTATATAAATAGGTGAAGCAAAAACTATAGATCTCTTTTTACGAAAATTACGCGTATGCGGAGGAGCATGAAATTTGGCACATTTATAGTTTATATAGAGAAGGAGTGCAGAATGTTTTTTTTTTTTTAAATAATGCATAAAAAATATATTCTAATAACAAATATAACAAAAGAAATGTTACACACACCACCATGGTTTGACATCCATGTTTGTATAAAGTGACATATACATTGCTAAGCACAACAATTGTTAACGCGTCAACGGGACACTAGTTCTTACTAATATTATAAATGCGAAAGTAACTCTGTCTGTCTGTCTGTCTGTCTGTTACGCTTTCACGGCTAAACCACTAAACCGATTTTGATAAAATTCAGTATGAAGATAGAACTGAACTTGGAAATGGACATAGGATACTTTTTATTGCGAAAAAATAGTAGAAGGGGTGGAAATAGGGGATGAAAGTTTGTATGGAAGTTCCTTATTGTCAAACATAAAATCATGTAAGATTATTCAACTGTTTACAACTTTCACACCTAAACCACTTAACCATTTTTGACAAATAGTCTAGACCTTGGGACAGACTATAGTCTACTCCTTACCATGTCGCGCGATATAACCGAATTCCACGCGGGCGAAGTCGCGGGTGGAAAGCTAGTTAGATATAAATGAGTAGGAGTATTTATCACACCGTTAAATATACAGTTTTCTTATTCAAACCAAATTTGCGTAAAAAAATGAATGTTAAGCCGATACATAAAAAAGGCAAATAAAGCAAAATACACTTAAACATGAGGTGAACTGCGTCACTTAATAGAGGCGGTACTCGGCCTGGCTGGTTGCTTCAGAGCGAGTCACATTAATTTACGATCTTTGCGGTTTCCTTATTTAGGTTAAGCCTTTTAAAGGGGTGCTTATTTTTTCAATCTCGACGTTTTCTAACGTTCTTATTTGTATTGATTTTTTATGTTCAGTATTTTTCCCAACAGAAGTGCCTTACATACCCTATATTTATGGTTATTTTACAAAATGTTAACTATTAAAATAAAATTTGTGCCATTTGCGAAAATGTTTGAAATGAATATACACAAAATGGAATTAATATAATATTTATTATGTGTTATCTACCTCTGCGTGCTAAGTAAAATGCGAGATATGTTCAAGATATAAACATAAAGAATATCAATTCATATATAATATATGTACGAACATATTTGTAACAAATTAAACAAAAGAAAGACAATGGGAAATAGATATATTGTACTCCTTCTAAAGGCAAGGATGCTGGCAGCTCTTATGGTGAGTCATTTAATTTACTGTCTTTGTACTGACTGTCTCATTTAAGTTAAACCTTAAATAGAGGAATCTTTTGTCTTCTATACCGCTTAAATTCTCTAAACAACTTTTGAATGCATGAAAACATTTCAATTGCCAATTATACAACGTGCTTAGTATTTTATACGGATAGAAATTAAATGGTATCGATCAGTTATTTTTATTTCAATTTTGCATTCATAACTTTCATTTTATGATATTAGCTTTTTCAACAAGTTATATATATTTTTTCGTTAAAAATTTCTGTAAGCCATATTTTATATCATTTTAATTAAGGTATAAGTGATTTAAATAAAGCTTTCTGCATTCCAATATCGCTGACATCGCTATTTTTCCATATGTATGTATATGATAAGTGTTACAGATATAGATGAATTTTAAAATGTGGAATAAATGGAAATTACAAGGAACTATCGTGAAAGCGTTTCACTTTTATTTTTACAAATCTTTTTTTGATATAACATTTACATAATATGGAGAAAAAATCTCTGATGATATTTTTGTAAGTTCAACCACTGACAACAATGTTAATATTTTTAATAAAATAGGTGATTCCTAATTCGATTACTCAAAGTGTGAAATTGGATCCTGGCATCCAGAATGCAATGTTTATAAATAGATGAGTAATAAAGAAAGGAATTAGTCAGTATTGAGTTATTGCATGACAATAATTTTAGGTTAGTATCATTTAAGAATTACGGAGCTATATTAAGATCACTTTATATAAACAATAATATTATGAACCAATAATAAATCTATTGAAACGTAATTTCCATATGCTACTTTTAAAATTATAATTGTTATCTCAAAATTATAATCGTGGATAAACAAATTTACTTTATACATACAACCCAACAAATAAACGTGAATATCGTATTGAATAGGTAGATCAACTTCTTTCTTTTATCAAGTATTATCGAACTCTTGACTAAGAGGTTTGTTCGACAACCCTAATCAGACACAATGTCATTGTTTTATGAACATTGTTATAAAAAAAAAGTAACTTTAAGATTTAACTTTGAAAAATGTAAAAACTTTTTCATTTAGTTAGAAGGTAAAATACAAGCTGTAATGGTTCTAGTGGCTTAATTTAACACCCGAGCCTTTTGTTCCAAAAATTCGTTTGGAGTACTTACCTAGGCGTTTTTATAATATTATTATGTTTGTTTTTCGTTATTACATTATATTTTTTATCAAATATAATATTTAGAAGCTTCTGTTAAAATAAAAACGTTTAATTATATATTTGTATTATATAATTTTCCTAAATATATTACACTAAAAGTAAATAAAATTCCAAAGCCAAGAGATATGATGAGGTTACCGTTCATACGAATATTAATACGTTGGTAAAGGAATTTAATATTTGACACAGGGCAAGAAAGAAGGAATTTTGTATACCTGAATTCAGAATGAATTACACGATGCGGGTACTGAGAAAAGGATAAGCACTGGGAAGTTCTTTATGAGTTTCTTAAGGGATAAAGGTATATTTGGTGCAACTGTTATGCTTATATGTTATATCTTGTAGGACAGTTTGTTTTAAGTTGTTTGATCTCTGTTTTATACTGTACACATATTAATAATAGAAAATATAATAGCATATATGGTTAATATATTATACAACTACTTTAAGTATAGTAACGTTAAACTTATTCTACTGTCTGCCCCTAAATTACACTTATAATCGATTGCTTAATTAAATTAAGTTATGTTAAAGTTCAAATCTTATTAGAAAGCCCTATGAAAGAAGTAGTGATAAAGTTTTACAAAGTTGTCAGCGTAACTCGTTTAATTTTCAATATGGAAGTCGCAGTAGAAGATTAGTTGCCAAGTTTTAATTTAGAGTTAGAGTAATGTTGTAAAAACATTTTACAATACACTTCTAACTCTAAATTAAATGAAATTGATTTCTTTAAATGTAAGAAAAGTAGATACGTTTTTTTAACATCAACTCATTACTTGACTAAGTTCAAATTGTAATTGAAATGAATTATTTTTATTTCAATACATACAACCTAACTAGGAAAAAGACTAGAAGGAATGAAAAAATAGTTTAAAAAAAGAAACTTGCTTAAAATGATTTTTCGTTATACATTAACAAGAAGAAGAGAAGAATTTTCGTGATATAAAAATATTATATTGCCATCGGATCCGGACATGTGATAAAATTTTTATCTGACGAGATGGTCGAAATACCGCTGCAAGATTTTTTATATAAAATATGGTTGATAAATAAAGATCAACCGATGCATCTAAGTTCAAGTATTAAAATTTATGGCTGGAAATTATATTGACATTAAAATGCCTATATTAAAATTATATAAGTAAAAAAAAAGTCTAACTATGACCGTGTATATCATAGGTTAAATAATTATACACAGCTGCTATGAGAAGTCGACCTGTGTCGTGCAGTAGCATAAGCCATCAAAATGTGTCTGGAAAGACTTCGTCAACACTCTAGCACTCGACTCGATGGTTACGTGACTGTGCAGATAGTAAGCATTAATATCATTGGCATGAAAGAAAAGAAAAGCGGCCTCGTTACAAAAATACATACGATAACATTTTTGATTTTTAATTTGTTACAATGAACATACATATAACGTTGGATATTCTTACTAATGCTTAACATTACCTGCTGACCCCAACTTTTCGTGATTTTGGTGTGTACCTAGAATGACCGATATAAATTGGGACTATGGTACTTGCTTGTCCCAGCACACTACGGCGAGCCGCTCTCGAGTCGATGGCGTGTAATACGCTGCGGATTTGAGGTCCGGTCCTTTTGAATATTGCTGATGGATTTTCTTTCTTCCCGGCTTCAATTAATTTGGTACACAAGATACAATTGAAGTGGATCAGAGTGGCAATTGTACTAGTGTATTTGATTGCTGGACCAGAGACAAATCTGCGCGGCGGTAAGAACGAAACCTTGCGACAAAGTATTTGTATCGTTATCGAAAGCATTTGTACGGGGAAAACTTTAGTTCCTCTTACGCACAGTAGGGGCGCTTTTCAATTCCCATACAAATTCTTTCGATAACCATAGGAATACTTTGTCACAAGTTTTCGTGCTTGCCCTACTGCTGATTAGTTCGAAGTTACATTATGTTCTTTAAATTTTTAGACTCATATCGAATTATATTTCACCATTTTTGAAAACAATAGTCATTTGTATTTATACAATAATTAAATTCATAGTATTTGTTATTCCATAATAGTTTTAATCTATAATTGAATTCAAAACTGCAAATTAATAAATGGGTAAGCTAAGAGTTGCGCCTTCGATAACCTTTAACTTCTGCACCTTATAATTGTTGTTATCTATTGCAAGTTTCCATTTTTTGTATATACTCGTATGATAGAATCGCACGTCAAGCGTGAAGGCGGAGTCTCTTAGCATTTTAAATAGTAGTAAAATCATAGAGACGCAAATAATTTTATTTTCTACCCTTTATATCTATTTTTATATTATTTAAAATGATATAAAATTATTTATTGTGTTAGAATATTTTCACAAAAAATTTTGAAGTACGAGCCATTTTTAATATAGTTTAGGAGATTATTGTGGTTTATAATGTATCCAAAAACTTGAAGATAAGTGTATACATCTATTGTCACTGCTTTCGGTAGAAAAAAGGTAAAGTAGGTAAGTCTGAGGTCTGTCTAACGATATCTCTTTTAATGCTCGCACGCAATCGTATGAGATGCGCAAATCATTTTGGTTTCTCTTTTTCTCTTGGTTTTTCTACTGTTTTTCTTCCATTTCTCTTTAAGCTTAGCACCAGTTCATCATATTCTTGCTTGCTTAGTCACTTATGCTTAGTCACTTATGTTTTCGGATGAAAGTGACCAAAAACATGAGTGAATATGAGGGAAGTGAGGTTTGAACATATCTCTGTATCGCAATAATTGGCTATATTGCTTCCAATTGCCGTCGTGTAACTCGAAACAGAAGATGTTCGCCGCAAATATAAGAATCTGGATTGCCAGATCATTTTTCATAGATTGATTTGCTTCCTCCTCCTTCTTCTTCTGAATACTCTGGGATTTATGCCGGGTCATAAGAGCCATCTTAGGCTATCATTACTCGCTAGGCACTATTTTGAAAATCGATAACTAATTGGACGAGTTAGTAAATATAATAAAATAATATTATAATTTCATGCTTACCTTGACCCTGACAATAGGATTTTTTTTATAAGTGCAGAGGAAAAACACACAAGCGTCCCTTCTTCCTTTACCTATGACATGAACGATTCTTGAGCTTCGGGAATAATCTTTCAAGGATTGATGGACGTCCGAGTGCTACCAGTCGCGCGAGTGAGCCTACGTTTCTTTCAGCCTCTATGGCTCCCATAACCCGATGCTTCTCATTACCTGTCGTTCTTGTGCTTCAACAGTTCCTGGGGAACATTATCAATGTCGACTAATTTTTCGTTCTGCATTAATGAACATGCACTAATTGAAGAATTAGTGGTAGGTCCAAATTGTTGGCTGTCCAATGGAAGTCGATGAATATCATGCCTACAAGCAAAATTCCAAAAGGCTCTTCAATAATCAATTATTATATACTAGATGTACTCAAGTACATCTAGCTTGTTGATGAGCAATTATGTGCCATCGAGAGATTCATAGATTTTATGCATTTTTTTTATTTCCTGCAAAATTGTTTTTAAAGAAGGAAATTCTAGTGAAAGTATGAAATTGTGTATTTTAATTCTTTCTTGATTTTACTATTTTACTTAATATGATATCGTAAAGCTACCCAAATAAATTATCACGAATTATCCTACCTACATATTAATAGCTTTTAAGATAGGCTGTGAAAAAAACACATAAAATGTATAATATTGTTCCCTACAATCAACTCCTTATTACTGACATTTTATTTAATAAATAGTAATGTTTGTTACAATGTCTTTCGATGTTTATAACAGAATTTTGTTATATTTTTTGGTCTACATCTATTATGTTTATAAAACAATTTAAAATTCTATATTTTGATACCACTGGTCTACTATATTATATTTTCCAGTTTATTGCAAGAACTATTTTTTTAGAAAAAGAAACATAGTGTATAATCAAAATATCTAATCGAATATCTGCGGAAACATTAAATATTGCTGAATATACATGAGTCTTAATAAGGTACTAAAGTCCCCATCATTGAGCCACCATCCATCTATCTAGTTATACTCTGTATATAGTGCAAGGATAAATTGATTTTATTACCTCAGAGCGATTAACGTATCTAACTAAAGCCAACGATAATATTATGCTTATATCTTGTTCAGAATTTGAAATTAAACTAAGATATTTATTACCTATATAAATTTTGTAATACTATCATTTAATTACTTTCATCAGATAAATTTCGCTGAGATATTAATCTAGAGAATAAATGGATACACCACCCTACGAGTGAATAAGCATAGTTACTTCTTTATCGTTATTTGCTGTGGCTCACCCTGAATCTCAATGAGAATCCTATATTGAAACCCATATCCATATAATATAAAATAAGTCGGGTGACTGCTGACTACGCACAGGTTTTTGATTATGGATATAGAAGCAGGATTAAAAACGTATCAATTCTAGTTCAAAATGTTATCTTTATTTACTTTAGTCTTATTAAGTCATCGTTCAAAATTGAGAATTTCGCACACATTATAGTAATTTAATAATAGCGGTAAATTGAAAAACTTAGAAACACTGCGAGACTTTCTTCGTTAAGATTGAAAATGTTATAAAGAATCAGATGTATGTACATATAAAGTATGTGTAAAAGGCTTATTCTGTTTTTGTTTATTTCTTGGATAAAATACCGTATTTTCACACATCACTATATTCCGTATAAAATGAACCTTATGTCATCTTTAAATATATAAGATTATTAAACTGGACAATACAAAAGATTTATTAAAGAATCGGATTCCATCTCCATATAAGAACTCAATACAAAATCCTGTGCTATTTTACGTATTATACTCGTATATGTTGGAATATCAATGGATTTTATAGTTAGTCAACTGACTTGTTAAATTGTCAAGTTGTTTTATAGATAGTCAATTGATTATTATACAAAAACTGCTATCTTTTATAATTTGTATGTCTTTTGACTTTTACTATAAAATGGCCGCCACTCATACTGTGTTCTTTACGTGTTAGAACTTACGAGTCGAAAAGCAATCTCTTCGAGTACTCTTTCTTTTCGGTGAAATATAATTAATTTATAAAACCGAATGACCGTTTTATTTACCCTAACCTCCTACAATATAGCTAAAAGGACAAGTATTAGTCGGGCTGCTCATGTATAATAATTACAATATTTATATTAATATAATATAGAAAGCTTTGTACCACTTTTTACAAAAATTGTACGATGGAGAAGTATAAAATTAGACTCAGTTACATTCTATATGGAGAAAATGTGTAGAAACGAAATATTTTTTATAACATTGCATTAGAAATACATTATAATTACACCCATTTCCACCTGACATACAAGTTTGTAAGTAAGGATATATACTTTGCTAAAGCTCCGCTTATTTTACGCGTCAACGGGTCTGACAAGTAATTATATCTTTGAACTAATACGAGGTGTGTTCAAAAAGTAAGGTGACTTTTCAAATTTGGCGGGCAACGTACTTTCGATTATCGATTTTTTTATTTTGCTATGTTGGTACACTCTTCCCGAACATCTGTACCAAGTTTCAAGTGTATAGCATTTTTTGTTTGGTTGGGAGAGGCGTAAAGGTTATAAGTA
>JAKGSA010000030.1:234391-253098 GCA_033558755.1 Philaethria dido | reverse complement strand
GAGGTGAGAACAGTATTCCATATGAGGCCGAACCTGAGCCCTATACATCTGGACTAAATCGAAAATTATTTGTGAACTTCCGAGTATTCACGTGTGAATCTCCTTCGTGTCAACAGAGTTCACTTATGAGTCAACTAATGTTATACATTAATTCATATAACACTACTGTCGGCTCAATTTCATTCAAATCTCTTTAGTATTTTTCTCATGGTTAGAAACACATACTGATATACAAAACCTTTTCATATTTAAAAACAGTAACTATTATTTATATGAAAATATAAGATACTATTGCGTCACATTAAGAAGTGAAAGTAGTAAAGGTAGTGGTTGTAGAAATAATTTATATTTCCATCGGTTTTCCCGCTGTTTAAGACAAAGCTCTACATTTGTTTTGGTCACTTAGCGCGCAATATATTAAAAATAGTTTCAGGACGTAGTCCAATATCATTTTTTAAAATCGGATTTTTTAAGGTAAGGAGTTTTAGCGATTTGACCCTGGATGAAAATATTTTGTGGTGCAAAGCACCCAAACAAGCAACCTACCTTAAAATACTATTGTTGTACCTGAGAAAATAAATCACCAGTAGGAAATAAGTAAAATTTTACTTCTTCACTACATGCAAAGATCGCTGCCCTATCTTAAATTCAACTCTAACTACGGCGCTAAATATAGATAAGTATGGACTTAAATTTCCGTATCCACGTCAACACAGTCCTTATCTAATGAGTTAAGTCATTGTGTAAATATATGTATATACATATATATTTATAGATACATTATTTAATCGAATATTTTTATTATATTCGATATTTATTTTTAAGTGTCCTAGATCACCAACCGATGAAAGTAACTCTGTACTATAATGCGTTCATCAATATGAGCGCAGTCCACCAGGGCATGTCGTTCTGCCATATACGATTATAACGTAGGTACGACACTTGACACCGGGTTACGTGACCGCGCACACAATAACATTAATCTTTTTACGAGGATACAAAAACTAAAAAGGTAGTGGTTGTCTCTATAAATTGACAAGAAATATTACCTTTACGAAACATTGTAAGAAAAATCATGAATTCTATTATAATTGTAAAAGGCAACATATAAAAATGAATATATTCATAATTTGCCGATTCATTTAAATGTTATAAGGAAAAGAAATTTTGTACAATTATTAATAGACGTTTTCGTGGATTCATAAAATTAGTACGCTTCAATATTAAGAGCCCTAAATTGGACGTTTGTAACCAAAACGGGTGCCTGTAATAATGATTTTAATCGGTTTACATAAACTTTCTGGGCTGCCACTTTCTTCAAGTAAGCGTTGGAACTTAGTTAACAAGGCAAACATCGTTAAACTTCGAACTCAATGGTAGCTATAGTCACTCTCTTGTTAAATACTTAGAAACAGCGTGCATTGCTTCGACGATCCATATACTACTGTGTCATTACTACCTCTTGTGTCATTCCTGGCTTCAAAGATAATTATTTTCATGTTCCTCTAAAATGCGCAATACGCTAACCAGTTAGTATACTTTCTAAGAAATTGCATCGGTATAATAAAATAGGCATCATCTACAATAACTTGAATTGTAACCGATTAATTAATTTCAGTGGTGGTTTTTTATATTTTCTATAAAGTGTAAAGGAAAACCAATATGAACAAAGTACAGCTAAAAAAAAACAATAGACGCCCTCTTGACGTAGGTTCGATACACACTGGGAGGAATTAATATAGTTAAATTATACACATTTCTTTGCTTTTCTAAGACGCGGCGTTGAGTTCCACAATTTAACACGCAATGTTTTAAAATTCCGTCTTGACACTAAGTTCTCTCTGTCATCCCTCTATGTGGAATGAAGTATGAAGTTGAAAAATTATTCTTCAGCAGAACTCCCGTATTTAAAACTTAACTTCTCCATTATCCTTGATAATAAACAATTATGTTGAAGTTGAAGTTTTTTGAAATCGAATACAATGAAAGTCTACGTGCCGTTTGAATTTTCTTTGCCCTGTTCAGATGTATAAAGAAATATCGAATTACAAACGTTGCATTTTCACTCAGCGTATGAGTAATATGTGTGCTATATAAATAAAATGGTATTGTTTATTGGTAAATTTGAATTTTATTTCGAATAGCAATGTATAACTAAAAGAGATATTACATTAATTAAAAATGATCAATGAACCTATAAATTAGACTACATGATTGAAATGAATTAAAACTTATATTTTAATATTAGTCGTAGATTCTTTGGAAGCTTCTCTGTACGGTTATACAGAAAATACTTCTATGCAATGTTTTTAAATATATTTTTATATTATTTCTCCTTTAGAAATATCAAATAGAAAGAATTAATAAAATAATGTAATTATTAAATACTCATTATACTATGTGTAGTACATAGTTTTAATAAACAATCCAAAATATACAAATGTATGTTATTATATGTTGTATTATAATTTTATTTACAAGTTTGAACATTATTCTAAGGAAATTTGGAATAGCGAGATAAGTAGAACATTACTGGGCTTCACACAAACCGGGCGTATCTATTCACCAAAATGAACTAGCGGAAACGAATCTTTTTAAAAGCCCCCGGTTATTTTTATTATGTACTTATTTTTTTTTAAACAAAACAGAAACTTAAATATACGTGTCCGATAAAATAAAAAACACAAAATATAGAATATAGAATATAACAAGAAAACTAAAATATAAAATTTTAAATAGTATGCCACAGATATTCAATAGTGAAGTCAAGGCCGAGTGCAAGTAAAAATTCGCAACGCAGGAAAAATTTGTAAATATTTGATATACCTAAGTTAATTCCTATGGATATAGGCTTTATAGTTTTGTTATAATATTTTTTTTTCTAAATATAAAACCTAAGATTGCTCTAGTCTAAATTTTAAACTAGAGCCAATGTTTGAATGGGTTTAGGCCAAAAAGCCTCTCAACTATTGATATTGTGTTGTATGTAACTTTGTACATATTCACTTGAAATAGTCTGTCGAATTGTAAACTGTACGATACTCGTGTGTGTAAGCACTAAAGTTTATTAATATCAGTTCACGACTGTTTTTATACGAATTGACCATATCATTGCTAAATACTGACCACCAAAACCATCAACTACCCAAACTACAAACTACTAAAGCCCAAATTCATATGTACTCGCACCCGATATTGAATAGACCAATCAGCATAGCGAAAATAATAATTGCAATAAATAAAATATTGTAGACTAAACAAAAAATGTTCTATACCTCGAAATTACATATTATGATTACTTGCTATTTGCCCAACTGAGAGGGGGCTATTTTTATATGTTATTTACCAACTGTAAGAATTATTATAGTATATACAAATATCAATAAGCGTTATAAAATGAACCAGTAACGTTAGAAAACGATTGTTACTCTGTTCAGTTTTATGTGCTTCTATCTTCAGTGAAATATAGTGACGATGTATCAATCTCATTGCTCGGTAAGCGGGCTGATTGATGGAAGTGAATATACAGTCTGAGCATTGTTAGCAAATCTCACTACTTTGTTTTCTCTTATTTTCTCCTAAGCTACAATATAAATTTTATAAAAAGTAAAAGAACTAAAATGTTAATTGCAATAGCATTGTTTTGTACTTTCAATGAAATGTTGTCACTCGATACATCAATCATTATTTTTCATACATATATATTTCTATATAAGTCACAAAGTCAAGATTCATCAATCTTTTAAAACGTGTACACAATGGGTTCATTTTGTAAAATTAGTAACTTAGTCTCATATTTTTTAATAGGTACTTATATCACACTAGGTTTCGGACACCTGTGCGTTATTTCTATATACAGATGTATCATAAGTATAGATTATACTTATAATAAATCTGTAGAGAGGTCAATTCTGTACATGAAATATATTTCCGAAATAACTATCAGGGGGTGATTAGGGATCGATGTTGATGCCAAAAATGCAATCAGTAAATTTTTTTTCTGACGGATTTTAAGGAAACTAGGTACAATTATTTTTCATACTCCTGATCTGGTTGTATTATACTTTTCGTCACACTACAATCAATAGGAGCAGAGCAGTGAAGGGAATTTTGGGTAAACGGGAGAAGTTATTCTATTTTTTAAGCTTCCATCGCGTGTACAACCTTAACGGTTAAAGCTACACAGACATCACGTATGACGGAAATGTTCTCCTTAAAATTATGTAAAAAATATCCCACGACAGCATATGTTTATCTTTTATGGTTGACTCACAATAACACGTGTAACTCCCAATAGCTTAGCAGTTCGAAGCTTTCAGATGAGGTGAAGAAATTTAGAAAGAAGTAGAAGAATATCCTGTTACGTGGGCTTTTTTATTGAACTCTGACACATCATTTAGTTCTGTAGCGGTACGAAGTTCCCCAGTAGTAAGTTGGTCAGTAATTTTTAGAGGTATTAAAACAGGGTATAAATTACTTTTTATTAAAAAAAAACAATAAAATATAGGTAATTAAACTGTAAATCGTTAACTTAATATACTAAATTAAACTGAAAAATCTTATTCGCACTAATATTTTAAATGAGATAGTGCGTGAGTGTATATGTGTTTGTCAATCTTTCACGTCGCACCGAAGCAATGTTATGATTTTTGAGTGATGATAGTTAGACGGCGGGGGAGTCACAAACTTTTTAATAATAATTTAACATTTTTCATTGATAAGGCAGGCGAAGCCGCGGGTAACAGCTTGTGAATGAATAAGGAAAGATATTTATTTACATTGGTAACTATCACACTTTAATCAGATTTAGACTATTTAAAGACATTACGGAGCTGTGATTATGAGTTCGATGTCCATTTGGGAATATTATTACATTTAAAATTAATTCATTATTAACAAAGCGAGGTATTGAGTTCCGTCATCATGCAGTGTCTTGAATTCGGGACGAAATAGGGAATGAAGTGTATTCATACTACTACTTCTAGGTGCAGCATTACTTCCGTGCTATGCGGGAAAAGTTCAAGCAGCAAAAAAACTCACCAGAAAGTGGACTTTTGTATATTTAGAAAAATAAAAGAACTTATAGTAATATAATACATATTCTGTGAAAGTCATATCATCTCGTCCGTCTCCAACATAATCGCCTCATTACGTGAGATTTAACTGAATAAGTAAACAAGTGAACTATTATTACAATGAATGAATAATTTATTATAATTTATTACATATAAGTATATATAGTATCTAAAATATTGCTACATCAAAATTTGTTGCAGTCGTCTTGATACTACAGATTTGAAATTCACGACGCCGTAAAGAGTGTGCTCGAGATGCAAAATACTGCAATAAAAGGCTAAAGGCAGATCCTTGCTATTTTAACCGCTCTCAAAACAGTTTATGTTGACATTTTTGTACTTTTCAGTTAGGGACTATTACATCATCGATTAAATATTAAGCTGCTATAATTTTAGCAATATTCAGTAGCGATCCTTTATTATTGCTTATTTTACGTTTGTTTTCGACTAATAGTAACTTAAATTTAACATGAATAATTTTGGTCTATATTCTTTTAATAATATTTTATAATCAAAGTTGACTTTCCATCTACAAAAAATTACGAAAGTTTGAATAGAATGCTGACATCGTTATATTTGGCTATCCGCTCTCTCTGCCTATCCTGCAAGGAGGTACAACATTTATATATTTTTATTTGTTTTCGCTTCAACGTATGTATCAATACTATTTTAACAATTTACATGTGTTTAATATCACAATTGTTATATTAATATTTGGTTATTATATAAAGACGCTACATACACGTTTTTAATTTAACCAGCTTTGATAGAAGCTACTTCATAGAGAATGTATTTACGAATTTTTATGTCGATGTTAACGATTCCCAAATACTTGTAAACTCTATTTGAATAAAACATAAGAGCTGGAATTTATTTTGAAATTCACATATCGAGCCAATACATTGGGTGTCAAAATAGAAATCTTTTCAAACAAATACGATGAATAAGGTATTATCATATTATTTATGAACATCTCCAATATCACTCGTAGAGGAGTAGGAGAGCGTGTTACTGTAAATACACTTGGTTGTAGATTTGATTGCCACTCGGAGGAACAATTATATAATACCTATATAAATTATTTTAATTTGTACACTCTGGTAAAACAAAGCAAGGAGTTGATTTCAGCCACCCAATACGAAATGTCTCGATCTCGGGTGTAAAGTGGAGAACGGAGTATTTATACACTAGATTCTCTGTAATAATTCCGCTATGTGATAATGAGCATAAAGTTGGATTTATAATTTTTTAAATATTTAATTACACACGCAAGGGATATAAGGCACATGCTATATTTAACATCATATAATAAGTAATTGTATATCGTGCTACATTGAAATAGTAATCGAAAATATATTTAAAGTTATTATTTTTCAACATTCTTTTGAATATAAATCCACAATTCTATATTTATAGTCTGTTGTGGCTTGTGTCCCATAAGAACCTAAGGTACATTTTCTATCGGGAAAAGTCAATCCAATTTACGGCGTCGACAGCGCGGTCGCTACAACGTTTTTATTGTTGAGCATGACTCGGCGCAGCATGAAAGTACAAATAATATTACTATTTGTTATTTCCTCTTATTGAACTACACTTTGTTCTTTTATTTATATTTTACACAATTCCTTACTTATGTGAAGTTATTAACAGATATATCAGTTTATGATAATAAAATAAAAGTTGAATGCAATTATTTCTTTATTGGACATTAATTTATACGTGATACATTCAACGCGATTGGGACAGCGATTGTGTGACGATAGTTATATGTGTTTTAGGTTCATGTCCCTCTAGCACAATGTTATAACTAAAATGATTTTCCCCGGTCTATTATATTTTCTATAATTATGAATTAAAATTGTTGTTACATGTTAAAATAAATATAAATTATTTTTTACTTCTGAAAACATAAATGGTGCCTAATATTTTAGAATGAAAAAAATCTTACGCTATTTAGTTATCTGTAGTTCACGACGGCAATGAAAGTTAAAATTTCATATTAATTATTTTACTAAAGAAAACTAGTAACATGAGAAATTTGATTATAAATATATGAGCTTCCGCCAAGCAGTACTGAATGGGCAAAAGGTCAGCGAACTATTACTAAATTCTCTCGTACAGCATTCCAAATATACAGAAAATAGGTGAAGATAAAGACACAATATCACGTCTATATAAAATTAACTTTATATTATATGAAAACAATAGTCTTCATTTTAAGTAGACGGACGTAACTTTAGCATGAATTGCTGTGGTATTATCCATACTCGTTAGGATGCAGACCTAAATGAGTTTCCCAAATATGCACGTATATATCTGTTATTTTATGAGTTCGTATTTATGTTTATAGTAAATATTATAGTACATATATATATATATATATATATATTTAACTTCACGCTGTATCCCGCATATAGCGCCCGCATATAGCGTAGGCAGAGGGAACCTGAGAACCTAGTGTTAAGACACTCCATTCTCTTTTAACATTTCCGTTCCCCACTTTCCGCCAAAATTGAAGCATTGCGTGTTGAGAGGCGGAACTCAACGCCACGTTTTACCTTGTTACCAAACCCAAAATGAAAATATTAAATTTTACATTTCCTGGAGTGGGAATCGAACCCACTATTAATATTTACGCTTTTTTTTATTGGTAAAATTATTATATGAGATATAGATTGTATTTCTTTCCCTGCTCTGGTAAAATTGCATTGCACCAGTCTACAGAGAGTGCAGAACGTAGTGTCTTAGCATTAAATTATTCCTGTATATCCTGCTATTAATAGGAGATGCATGAAGATAAACAAAAAACACAATGACGAATTCTACAATTATATCTCGAAAGAACTTTCACTTCTAACGTGTATGAAAATCACAGACATTTTTGTTTTTTTTTTGTTATTTTTAAAAGCTTACAAATAGAACGTTTTATTTCCCTTTTTTATCATTTTATTAATATTTACAGTATTGAAGTGTTACAATGTATGCTATTTAAAAAGTCAATTAAATCCCTTACAAAGTAAAATGTACTGGAGTAAATATTTCACGTTTAAACAAAAAGAACGCTTATTTGTAATACAATAAATGACTTTTAAATTTCTATATAAACTATATAAATTATATAAATTTCTGTATAAACTATATAAATTATATAAATTTCTATATAAACTATATAAATTATATAAATTTCTGTATAAACTATATAAATTCATTGTAGAGTTCAATAAATCTACATATTTAATTTATCCGTAATAATAATTTGTGAAAACATTTTTGTACTCTAATATATACGTACTTAGGAATTTTAATCACGTTCATGATACACAATGCAAAGAGCGATCCTTGCCAAATTACCTATCTGCTCTTTAATTAGTACGATCCCTAATCTAGTATTCTGCAGACACACGTAATGTCTTTCTGTTCGTTAATTTCTCATAATTTAAATGAATTCTAAATATAATTGCACGCATATTTAAATTTTTTTTTTGTTTGTTCATAACGTCAAAACTAGTGAACATATCGTGATGGGACTTCGACTGAATGTGCAGATGGCCATAGGCTTATCCATTTTAATTCATACAGCCATTCGTATTATTTTTTATTTACTTTTATATATATATATATATATACATTACTTTTCATATATATACATATATATATATATATATAAGCAGCATGATATAATAAAAGAACATGATATAAAAAAATGTGTCTGTACATTGATTACGAACATAATAAAGTTGAAATGAACTCCCTTAATTATTTTTTTTGTAAATGTATATACGATAAGATTTTTTAATGCAACGAAGTTGCTGGGATCAGCTAGTCATTATATATAATGATACCAATTATCATTGATTTATTTTTAATTTATTTACAATTAAATTAATGATTATTTTTTTGTTCAAATACAGAATTCTCAAAATTAATATAGTTACATATTCTTAAATTATAACAAAACGTTAATAAAGGGGTATCTGTACATCGAATATGCTTAAGAAAATATAATTTAGAAAAAATATTCATTGAATGTATAATTTTTTTTATTTTTGTCTATTTGTTTGTTTGTGGTCACACGTACACGTACATCATTGGAAATACTGCACGGACAAGACTTTTTGTTGTATCTACACAACAAAAAGCCTGACCTTAAGATTGACCGTAACAAAACGAATAACGTAATATGTAAGCGTAACTAAGCTATAAAAATAAGGAAATTGCGTTTTAGCAAAAGATATTCAGAATGATATTCATTTTTGATGATATATAAAAATAAAAAACCTGGTATGTCTGATGTGATTTTCTGAGGGATAAATTATACTGTAGTATATAAGAAAATGACTCCTTAACAAAAGTTGTTCTGGAATGTTACTAATTAAAAGATTCACATGTTGTTGTGAAATAAAAATTCTGTAGTGTGAATTAAATTTCTTTTCTCGATTTCTTCCTACACAAATAATTTAAAAAGAATTATTTAAAAAAGTTTTTTAAATCTTTTCGTAACGATTTTTTCTAAGAAATTAACTTTTAATACAATTTTTGTATTTTCATATGCTCCATTTTTATTATTACAATATATGATTATGTAGAGAGAGGAGCGTGGACAGTGAAGGTAAACGTAAATGCGCATTTTAAAGGGGCCCCTTAACACTTGGGTCGTAAGTCCCACTCACTTTCCAAAGTCTTTTCTACGCAACACGGTGGCACGGTGAATCCATGAATTGCTAAGGAGTTTCTTCTCTTCTTCTTTCTATATAAATCAAAAACTAAGTATATTACTCTCTGGTTTCACCTGATTAAATAAGAAGAGCATAACTAACGAAGCGTTAGTACATTATAGTTTGCACGTAGAGACAAAAGAAAACTTAATAGCTTGTATTTTTAATTTATTCAAAACAATATTTTTGAACTAAATAAAATTGGTAATATATGGTAAAGTTGAAATAAAATTATTTTCTATATATAGAAGACTAGACCGCGGCTTCGCCTGCATCAACTAAACGATTACTATAAAACTATTTCAATATACAATATGTCGCTTTTCGTAAAAGAACACCGACTAAAAAACTATAATTACCATATATAAAACTTAACTCCTGACTTCGCAACGGGCCTTGTAGCATAAATCGTAATATTTTAATTTCGCCATAATTTCAAAACCAAACGTCTAATTTTAATCATTCCAAGACCAAATATTATCTACATAAACTGTACTTAGTGATGAAATAATTTATTTTGATAGTATGAGCAAAATAAACGCGTTTAAGTGTAGTCCAAAAAATTCAAGATTTATAAATAAAAAAATGGTTATTGTGCCTCACTCGACATAGATAGGTATAGTGTGTTGCGGACTTTTTTGTAGATATTCATAAGATCTACACTTAATTAGAACATTTTATTTTTCTATCTTTTATAGTTTAGGCAGCGTACGCAAAATACTTATTTTGAAATTTAACTTTTCTGAAATATCTTACGGAACCGTATTATCTTCCAAAATAAAATATAGCCTATGTTACTCGTGGATAACGTAGCTTTCAAATGATGAAAGAATTTTAAAATCGGTTCAGTAGTTAGTAAGTTTTTTCAAAGTTAAATTTATATGAAACTTTGTATCTTTAGGTTCTATTATTATTAGTTAATTTGTTCAATAGAAATAAATGACATAACAAATACTAATAATACATACATACATTACTTTTCCTTTTTTTTTAATTTCACAGAATCAGAGAATCTAGTGCTAAGGCACTTCATTCTCTTTCAACAATTCCGTTCCCCACTTTACTTTGTGTAGTTATATGCACTTGTTACACATTGTTAAGATAAAACGTATAAAATAGATGAAAATTTGAAAATGTTAAAATTTACCTAGAATTTTACACACCATAAATAAACTCTCATGCAGTTTTCCTTTATAAATATTTGAAGCATTTTCGTGCAGCAAAAGCGTTTTAACGCTGTGTTAAGCACGCTAGAAAAATGACACGGTAAGCCACTAAGGCATCTCATATTAGAAGTTATTATGTTAGCTATATTACAGGACTGCTCACTTCAGAATGGAATATAGTATTTTAAATCTGAAAGCTATGTAATAGATAAGTCGTTATAAAGTGTGTCAAACTTGTTGATAACATTCGATTGTATTGCTTCGTGAATAATAATATAACTAATTATCAGATCCGATCTTACGTGTTCGTTATAAAATAGTGTTTATTGTCATTCACTCACATCCTTCTAGTACGGAGCCAATAAATCTAGTATTACATGAATAGGTCTTTCTAGTACTTGCCTATTTTGAGACATTTGATCAGCAAGTTACTAATGTACATTTCAAATTACATTACCTGAAATACCGGTTATATTCGATATTATAATAATCAAAAAGCATTCACTTCTCCAATGTAGTAACAATCCATTAAATAATTTGTATTACTGGTAAAAAATATAAACGAAATCTGTCCTATACTTTGTGAGATGAGTGAAGATATTTTATTCAGGTCAGCGAATAAGGCCATGAAAGTAAATTTTATATAATAACGTTTTTGATATGCGCTGTAAAGTTTTAAGTAATATTCAATATGCGTTGCTAATATCAATGATTGTTCTAGTTTTTATATTTCTGTTTTCGGATACATATTTTGATAATACTTTGTTATTATAAAATTTTTTTTTTTTTTGCTAGAAGTGTTTACTTCAAATATTATTGTACATGTAGTTTTAAGTTTATGATATTGTTTATTTTCTCTATTATAGTGTAACAATAATTGCTAAGCCAAATAAATCAAAAGAGTATTTCACAGAAAAAACTAATTTCACAATCATATTATACTCGTAGCTTACCTATATGAGCCCCACAATGCCTATATTGCCTAGTGAAATGTAACTAAATTACTGTACTTAATCAACATATTCTATAAACAATGTTTATCAAATAAATATTCGCACAAATAACTAAAATATGCTATTAAGCTTTAATGAATGCAAACAGTATGTATTTATCTATATGAATGTATGTTACCGCTAATGTATATTTAATATACAACCGTTATATGTAAATTACACTTGTCAAATTTAGCAATAGCAACATCAGCTTTGAACTTATTTCTAATATTAATAGAAACCGTATGCAAATTTTGACGTATGTGCCCCGAGGCATTTAGCCGGGAGTGCCACAATGGCCACACTTCCCACTCAAATGACAAACAAGTTAGTTAAGTACACACAATGATATTGTTTGAAAGTTAGCGTCTCCGGCTTGCCTGAGCCTGGAGTACTATTGATAGCAGCCGTTCCATGTTCAACCTCTACCTGCTTAAAGTTTCTGTCTGTCAAGTTCTTACCTACTCAAATACTATATGAAATTCTCTTTACACATCTTGAAAATATGTATATAGTACATACATAGCTTCATGCTGTATCCCGCATAAATCATATAGTGTTAAGACACTCCATTCCCCACTTATAAAGTATATATAGTATATTATTTAAAAAATGACAAATGTCTTTTTAGGAATATTTTCAGCTGTATTTTGCGATCGTCGCGTCCTTATGTTTCCGGAGATTTATGAAACATTAGAATTGTGTACAGTTCTTGGAAAAATATACAATACCGAACAATACTTTAACAATCGTACACAATTTATTTTTAAAATATACGGTTACTAGGAATTTCCTTCCTTTCATATGTATTCTTGCATTAAATTGCTGCTAATAAGACCCTGTATAAAATACAATAAAATCCTTCTTAAATAGGCAAAACTGCTTTTGGCGGAATAAATTAGTTAATTATAATTTTAGCCAGTTCCCATAATAATTATACATTAATACAGTCACTCATCAGTGCTCATCACCACAAGTGATCTGTTAATAATAATTGTCTCTATTTTAGGAATTGTTTACAACTCCTCTTTTTCATAAATTTCCGGTAATATTGATTTCGTTATTTATTGAGAATGTAGTTGATAAATAACAAAGTTTATAAGTTACAGTTATAGAACTAATGAGATTTTTTCATTATTTTATACTACCTATATAAAATTAAATGAAGAATTTCTGTTTTAATGTTTTATTTGTCTTAAATCAACTCTTTAAAAACGACTTTAAAACCGAACTACCAATATTAAACATACTTATCTTCTTGCTTTACTTAAATTTGGTGTATACAAATTGTTTCTTATCATTATATATTGGCAAATAGCTTTTACTTCTAAAAAGCATTTATTTAAAGCCGTTTTGGACTACTTTCGATAAGGATCTATAACTGAAAAAAGATACGAATAAAAGTTTTTTGACAACACTTCATATTGCCCGGAGCAAGGTTGGAGTTAAAGGTGGCATCTTTAATGGAGTAATTGGGTTCTATGTGAGGCTGATAGATACGGAAATCGCCCTAAGCCAAATGCCGATCATTGAATTATGAAGCGCCACCCTGTAACTGTACCACAACGACGGGCGTGATATTCGTCTACCTTTTTGTTGCTTTTTCATTATAACTAAAAAAAGGAATGGAAATTGTTATATCAATAAAGGGATCCTTGTTTAAAAATATATCTAAATGCAAATGGAATTGATAGATAAAGAGGTACTAGATCCACTTTTATATTTAAAATTTTAAAAACGCAATATTATGGCTGACATATGAACAATAAAAGGACAGAATTAGATTTCAATTTGCCAGGCAGTCTTAAATGTACATTTATGAAGATAATAAAGGTAAAATCTAAGAAAAGTGCTCAAAAAGCAAACTTATTATGAGTAACTCATGAAGTAATTGTCAGATCTTAACCAAATTTAAACGAGACCACATCAAAAGCACTAGCTTTCATATAAAAAAAAAAAAATCACAATTGAACTCGACAAAAAGTTATTGACTCCGTTTTTTAGGTAGGTTACATGCCTAAAAAAATACTGGCTGTTGTACATCCAATAAAAAATACAGTCGAATTGAGGACTTCCTCCTTTTTTTTTGAAGCCGATTAATAAAAAATATTTTCTGATATATTATACCACTATATTAAGTTATTTTAGGTACATTATTTTTTAAAACTTTATTCTAACTTGTATTTTATAATTTAAATTTAAATATCATACACTAAATTAATCCAAAGTGGTGGTGGTGGTAGGTACTACCTCCATATCAAGTTATATTAGAAATACTTCTAATATAATCTTATTTCAACTATACACACAACTGAGTGTAATATTAGCATTATTACTATAATTATATTTTATTATGAGTTTACGTCACTAACTAAGTTTGATTTAATGGATTTTATGTTACAAGAAGAGAGAGATTTTACAATACAAGAAGAATTATGTAATGAAGAATTTATATAATATATATATATTAATGTTTTGGTTATTGAACTAACATGTGTGAGAATTTCCAATGTTCAAGTGATTGCAGGCAGCACTCTAATGGAGTCTGTTGAGGACTCTAGACCTGACTCGTTAGTTATGTTGAAATACTATTTGCAGTACTACGTAAATTGGAGCAGATTTGAATAATCTAAATTATGGGCTCTTCCTGTCATTTTTTTTCTTCTTAACTTAAACAATTCTTGGGACGTACCTCGGGATATGTGTTTGAGCAATTCAAGAGCAAGTGTAAACAATCGAATACACGAACTCACAAGCAGACAGAAGAATAAAAATTTTGAAAACATTTACTTGTTTTTGGATTAAAGAAAAATTATACATCGATATCTTAACCACGTACTTATTTATTTTTCTGGTAAAGGCTGACATGATTGACTAACACGCAGCTAGCGTCTTCTTGTACCACAACAATAATATTAGTCTTTCTTTTTTTTTTACGGGTAACGGATGGCAAACGAGCAGAAGGACTACCTGATGGTAAGTGGTTACCTTCGCCAATGAACATCTACAACACTAGAGAAGTTGTAGATGCGTTGCCAACCTAGAGGATATAGATGGAAGGGTAGGACAATGAATGTAGTCCGCTAGCGGAACCACCACATTTTGGGGAAAGGATGGGTGGGAAAGGGGAAAACCTGGCTTACATGCCATCAAACCGGAACACATCATAAGATATTTGGCGGTTCGTCTTTGACTTGATAGTGGTCGCGAGCCAGACGGAGGACGAACCTCCTACCACCAAACTACTGGGATACCCGCCTCTTACGGGACGCTACCCAGCGGCTGAGGGGAATTGTATTCTAACCCCATCCCCTCACAGGGAACTCGAAACATATAAACCCAATTTGAATTTGTCACAATTCAAAATCTTTTAAGCATATAAACGTGAAATTTCATAGATATAGACTTAACGATTATTGACTTAATGTGAAACCCTGAACGCAAAAATTATTGCTTTACATGTGCATAAATTTTAGGTTTACCTACTAAACTTGGCTCCCAGAAGACAGCAACCACGCATATTCTTAATATTGACCTTGACTTTCGTTTTCATATATTTTAGATCAGGTAAATTATATAGTATATTCTATAAAACATAATTTAATTTTTGTAAAATAAAATGCAGTTATTTTGAAGCTTGTTAACAAAAACTACGAGTATATTAATGATGACGTCATCGTGACTTTACAAGAGTTGGTTGTGGAATCCTCAATCGGGTGAGTTATTATACATTTAGTTCTTCATGTCCCCGTTCTAGTAAGACAAAGCGCGGCATTGCCTTGAACTTGGGTGGAAAGAGGAGACAATAAAGTAGGTTCGAACTTTATACACTGATATAAGAAGGTACTACAGATACTTATTAAGACGTCCAAGAGTAAGCTATAACTTAAATTCACATAAAAAATGTATTTAAAATAAATATTACCTTGGTGTCGTTAGACTAAATGCAACACATCTACATCCAACTCAAAATATTAATAAAAAAGTTTGTAAATGGACTGAGTGATTTATCTCTTGATACATTCTGCTTACTTAAAAACCTGACTAACTGAACTGACTATCGTCATTTCCTCCTCGTTGATAGCTGTCGTCATTACCAGCCTAAACTATACTGAAGACATTTTATGTAAATGACGTTTAAAAATTTGCTATTTTCCCAAAGGCGTGACCCTAAATTAATAGTGACAATATTAAAAACCGATTGCCTGGCTCGAGTTGACTGAGTTTATCTTAGGCTTGTGGAAATAGTGTAAATTAATTAGTCTGTCTTCCAACACATTTGCCCCGAAGGTTATTTTTAAACAAAACAGAAAACAGCTTAGAAGGCAGTCGAATCTTACTCAGTGTATAATAAAACCTCAATTTAATTTGTGTACTTATTTCAACATTCTACGTGAATACAATAATAGACACAAATATTATTCAAAATATTTCCATGCAGATATTATTACTTCAATAGAAACCTATATTTAATAACATAATAAGTTGATAATATTTGGTTACCGTCACTGTTTGCCTAAGCAAATACATATAACCACCGGACCATGAAAGGGTCTTTACCAAGAATGTAAAGGATATGTAAATACATTTTTTACCAGATATTATTTATAATATCTTAGCTATGAAATAATTGGACGATTATTATTATTATCTTTAGATGTTTTCATTGGAAAATAATATTATAAAAATGTACGAAATTAAAAGGGTTTTATAAACTTTTGAATAAAAAATACGACAAGGACAATATAAAGCTACATCCTTCACTTTAGTACTCAGTAGTCTAGTATCACTTTAGTAGAAATCCAACGTACCTTAGCGCTGAATCTTCCTTAACTGCTAACTTTGACAAGGGCTTGATATTTTTTTAAATTTACTGGATTTGTCATTAGTAAGGATTCAAAGAAATTATTGGTATTTGGTGACGTTACGACGGTGTACTGGTTTCGTTACCACCACGTTCTTGAGTATCACGTGTTCGTAGATATCTTGCAGGCCCCATCAGTATGTTTCAGTCAAATTCGTAATTTTTTGCGGTTATTATATTTTTTCTATGTATTTACTCTTTCGAAGCTGTCATTGCAGAACATTATAGCAATTTAAGATAGCGTTAAATGATTCGAGAGAAGTGCTCTGAAGTTGAACATCGACGAATATTGCTCAGTGGAAATTGTGTGAAGAGCCCTCGGTACTCGACGACTGTAAGCGTCCAATTATAACATCATTGTTCATAAACAGATGCTCATTATTGTCATTATTGATATATAGCTTTGTTACTGCACTATATTTGTATGCTTTCCACTCATCTACCGGTGTTTGAAAAGCCTATTGTATGGTGTAATTCATACTATGCGTATGATTTATTGAGTTCTGATCATCATCAACACAACAAATGCCAAAATAAATATTTTAATATATTATTTAATATCAAAACAAGTATAAATTTTTACTTTTCCAGTTAAAGTAATCTGTACAAATAGTGTAACAGCAGTCATAGTTCAATTTTAACACAATTAATGGATACCATGATTTTAAAAACTTTGATCCTGAATAAAAGTGTACCTTGTGATATTCCGATATTAAAAAATGGAGCCAATTATAATAAAAGCTATCTCCGTGTTTTCGAAGAACGTCATTTATGTAAGGATCCCTAAGGTTTAGCGTTTATTTATTCTTTACAAAATTTCAAGCACTGCCAATTTTATCTCATAGGTATCCCTTAACGAGGACAAAAAATTGAAAAATATTTGAATATAAAGTTTAACTGTAAGACCACAAATTTTAATGATATAAATTGATATATATTACACTAAAGTAAATAGAATAAAAGTAGAATAAAATAAAAGAAAACAAAAATATAGTGAGTAATAATTTACATGCATCAACTGTTTCTAAATTTTTATTGTGACATTAATAGTGAACGTTTGTAGTGTATTGTTATTATCGGTGCCAAATGGGTTGCACGGACAAGCCGCTATTTAAGCTGGGTGCGTTTATGTTACTAATCGATCGAGATAAACTTTTATGGAATGGTAGATATCGCTGTCACTTCCGACATCGGCATTATAATCTAGGCCTATACTTTCATCAATTTTCGACAAACTTGTTGTTAATGAAAACAGTGGCAAATAAATGATTATATATAACATAGGGTTGAGTTTACAGCAATCGAGGTGAAGATTATTTCATTACAACGCAGTTCAAATGTTCAAATGTTTCACTATTACATTACAACTATATTTGAACATATCTAATACAAATTGCAGCTTAAAATATCGTCAAGTACTCTACTTTCATCAATACTCAGTGCTTCTAAATTAGCAGAATATAAAGAAAATAATATCTCATTACTAATGTATCAAAAAATATAAAAATCCCTCTCCAAAATTTGTGGAAAATGCAAGGAAATATAAAAAAGGAATTATAATAGTTCGATGTAAGTCCTTCAATATAGGGTCTTTTCACTTATGTATATATTTTAGAAACATCTCTTAGATTCCTTTTTCCTATATATAAACAAGATTATTAGATTATTATTATACTAAATGTATAGAAAAAGAATTTATAAATATGTTATAGATATATATTATTAAGGTTTTTGTGTCACGACAGCCAGACAGGAGAAAGAAAAATTATAATGAAATAACCTAATATCCAATTCGATGGGTTCGATTCCTACTCCAGGAAATAGAAATATTAAATGTTTATAATAAATAACATTTAGTATTTTCATTTCCTCACTCTGGTACTAATCGCAGTGTT
>JAKGSA010000030.1:219575-231388 GCA_033558755.1 Philaethria dido | reverse complement strand
GCCACAACTTCATCAATAAACAGCAATTGTTTTCGTATTTTCTATGTTGATATTTCTCATAGTGACCGAAATCAAGCTCTGCATCATATGTTAGTTTGGATTACAAGAACAACCGTGCTCCTGTAAGGATTTAGACAGCAAAGTCATTAATTTCCTTCTGCGCCTCACAACTTACAAAGAGCGCTAAATTGTCACTCCGTTTAAACTACACGAGAAAATGAAAAAGCTACTGTCGGATAACTTAAGCGCTGAATTAATTTTGTCATTTTAGATGAACAAAAGCAGATTGAGATAATATTATATAAAAGTCGTCTGTTTTAATTAAAAATTAATTATTAAAAATATTGAAGATTGAATTTGTATAGTATTGAACATAACTTATTTTTAATATCTATCTATATATTTCTAAAACATATCATTTTATATTTGATAATGCATTACTATGAACAAATCGTATATATTATATTGAATTTGTGTATATATTATTAATCAGTTCTCATTTTTTTTGTTCGTTAATATTAGATAAAAAAGGCAAAGCCCTTTTTTATCTATTACTAAAACGAAACTCCAAGATAAATCTTAGTTTGCTTGTATAAATAAAACCTTAAAAAAACTGTTTTTTTTTTAACAAATGTAAGTACTATGACCCCATTCACTTTTAAGTGGCTTTCAATGCACTACATCGAGTGTCCTCTATACAATATTTGTAAAGCGGTGTATACCTAGTCGATATTCATGCAAAATAGTAGAATATGAAATCCAAATACTGCCTACGTAAAATTAAGCGTGAGCTAATGTGTCTTTATCTAAAGAGTATAATTATTTTCATTGGAGTTCTTTTTAAATAAGCTTATTTTTAACCTTAAACAAGCTAAGCCGCTTTTTTTATCTAAGAGAGTAAAAAAACATGCCTACTAATAAATATATATAAATATACATTTTTTTAATGAAAGTGAACTATACTCTTCTAAATTTTATAAATATGTATGAATATATTTTAAAACGCTGTATTGTTTTATGTTTAGCAACATTCTTACTTTATGAAATGGTATTATTGTGAAATAAACTTTATGTAGCATACAGTAACAACCCATGGTTTAACGAATTCAATGGAATATTTTTCTGCCCCTAAATCGTCATATCACTGACTGTTTCGGGCCGCTGGATAAACTTGCTCTGTTCGTTTTATACAGCATATACTGGATAACACCATAGTTGCGGTGTCATTTTATTGGAATATCAGAAAACATACTTCAAATGCAGACAATTAAATCGTAATATTACAATTTTATACGACTAAATCTGCTCTCTTAATTGTTGAAAATATAAAGAAATATTTCTTAAAGATACAAAAATATACTAAGAATGTTATTTTTTAAATTCCATTATTGAATTTCTCATATTATTAAGTATTATTTCTCCTATTGGGCAGTTAAAAATGTTTTACATATTGTTTTATATTATAAACACTCCTAATAAAGTTATCTACAAGTCAAGTGAGTTGTGAATTTGCAGCGTAAATTCAGTTTTCAACTTCAGAAAGCAATTGAAGCGCTGAACTACAAGTGTTTCGAAAACAGACGATCTCATAGAGAATTTGAACAAATTCGTCTGTAGTTTACTGTATCTTGAACTTGTGATCTTTGAAATGTTATATTTACTTATAATATTTCTTAATAAATGGTTAAAAAAGGTTTGCAACATTATTAAAATATGAAAGGATTGACATCATAAAAGGATCTAATACCAAAATAATTAAAAAAGGACATGGACAATGAGCATAATTTAATTATTATTTTCTTTTTACGAAGTGGCAAATGATTTTAAAATAACTGACAATATGACTAAGTTACACCTTTAAAAAACTACTCTTACTTTTTTGTATTTATCGTGTCTGTCTCAAACAGCCGAAGTTTTATTTTTGAGTCTTATTTTTTAAATAAATCGTCACTTAGAGAACAAGATTAATACGAAAAAAAGATGAATACATAAATAAATATACTTATATATAAAATTATTTTTATTTCACATTCAATTTCCTGATATCTTTTCTTTCCGAATACACGAAATATCATATTTTCTCAAAGGTGTCCCTTATCAGCAGTTAATACGAGGCCGGTGCTCGAATTGCTAAAGATGTTTTGAACATTAGTACCTCGTAAAAGAATACGACCTCATAACGCATTATAGTGAAGTGTCAATGTCGGTTTAACGTGCTAAATGTGCCATACAATGCAATCGTATTAGTAAATTATGAGTTTTAAGTACCATTTGATGAAATATGCTTATAACGAAAAAAGTTTTAACACTCTATACATACTTAGAAAATTTAAACTTTAAAATAATTGCACTACATACATTCCTTTCTAGCCTAAATTGACGTTTATGTTTACGTGTTTTGTTATTTTTTTATCCCACTCCTTGTTTAAAATACATACTCATCGTATGTCTGATTCAAGAGAAAACTTTTGAATCCAAATTGTACAAACCTCCCATTTATTTATATTTACACTACAAATATTGAAATCTTGTAAGTAATTTTTGACTCATTTCTTGATTTCCGATCGAACTTAAATTGGAATGCATATGAGATAAATCCACACTTTTAAAGTATAGAATTTTTGTTTCAATGACAATGCAATGCATATTGAATGCCTCGGTAAATCTTATGTCGATACCATTGTTAAGTAATACGCTCTTTTTATGTGTTTTCAATCATAAAATACTTGATGAAAGTACTTTCTCAATTTGGTAAATATCTTTTTTTGTTGTAGGTGAAGGTCACTGTTTCAATAATAACAATAATACTTTATTGCACACACATAAAAGTATACAATTCGACTAATAAAAACAAAAAAGATTAGAGATCTGGAAAATCTGATGTGCAAAGGTAAGAAACCAAAGCTCTACCTTAACATATAAGGAAATGGCGTTTCAGCAAACTAAACTAAACTAAACTAAGAGATTAGTTAAACCACGACAAATGTGGAAATGACATCCTAACAATGTTGTTTACCGTGATGGTAAGTCTTATCTCATAATATATTTATATAATAACATAAACTCTCAACATAATTTTCGATGAAATGGTTGATAAGTAGAATTAGTGTAGAAAGGGTCATAAAGTCCATGCAAACTAACCGTCAACTTTTCCACTTTACTCTTAGATCGGAGAAATATTTATATTCTAAATATTTATACCTTGTTTATGAGTAAGAGTTGAACTCACAACATATTAAATGTATACACACGAGCGAAATATACTACGACATCATTAATATTTTAGTTAGCTCTGTTTGTGTATAATCTGTTAGCATAAAGCATAATAGAACATATATTTTGATATCCACACCGCAAACTGTTGTACTCTATTTACTGTCTTCAACTTAGACATTATTGCATTTCCTTGTGTTCTGTGTTCTAAATGTTAAGATAATGTGGAAGCAAGAGGGAACAGCTTTGTTGTATCGAGGTATTATCATGTCATTGTAATTGGGTTAGCTCGCATTTGCAGCGTTGATTGGCGAACTATGTTCGGAAGATTGCTGTTTGAAATCTATAACAAAGTTATTTTGATTAATGTAGTAAAACAAATATGATCGCTTACTATTTCTTTCATAAAATTCAATAAGTAATACAATTTTTACATATTACGATATTTCTCCTGAGGCACTATCGTAATATATCACAGAAACTCTTACAAAATGTTCCTATATTTATTGCCGTTGCACAGGTGCAGGCAAATTAAATTAGGGAAAGCATTTTACCAACTGATATGTATTATTAGTATTTATGAATAAAATATATGATCATTTCAAACCTAGTTAATTATGTTACAATGATACGAGTATATAAGCATAGATATTCTTGGAACGGAAATATTAAATTGTAATATTTACATTACTTTCATACGCAAAATAAAAAATTTTAGGAAACCATGATGGATGTTAATGTTAATAAAAAAATATTTTCTTTACTATGTACTGAAACATCCGTTGGAGGCTACTATTTTCTGATAAGAATTGACTTTTTTTGCAGTTAAGGATATTGGGTACGTTGGTTAGTATGTTGATATGGAGTGCTGCATCCTTTCTAGATGCGTAATGGCTTTTCTAAAGTGCTATGTTTTAATTAGTTTATGTTAGGAAAAAATGTCTGGACACTAGGGATTTTTTTTTTCATAATAATATTTATTTCTTTTTTTACATAATTTCGTCGTTGGACTTTTTTTTCTGGACTTTTTTTTGGTAATTTTTTTTAGCTTCACGCTGTATCCCGCATATAGCAGGGTAGGCAGAGGGAACCTGAGAACATAGTGCTAATACACTCCGTTCTCTTTCATCAACTCCGTTCCCCACTTTCCGCCGGATTTAGGTATTGTGATGCGTGCTGAGTGGCGAAACACAACGCCGCGCTTTGCCTTGTTACCAAACCCAGAAAATAAAAATATTTTATTTCCTGGAGTGGGAATCGAACCTACAAACTGTCGCGTTTACAGTCGCACGCTTGTGCCAGGACGCCACGACAGGCATTATATTAATAATAATATTTTATGCTAATGCTACAACTATTATTGCATCAAAACATTTGCTCCAGGTACGGGGCGCGTTATGTAGATAGGCGACTGTCTCTCTAGGGCAAATCAATCGTGCAAGTATATTTCTAATTAAAAATTTATTTTATAAAGGATAAATTATTTTTAAAATGTATGATTTGATACATACATTTTTCATATTAAATAGTGTCCCAATATCGATAACTTCAGAAACTCTCTACCTTCAATGCCCTGCTTTTAGGCCATTATCGCACTCTAATAGTTACAATAAAACGAAAGCCGGTTAGTGTTTTAGACAAAATTTTACTGCAGCGACCCCTGGCGAGTTAACGTAACACTTATCTATGGACCATAATCCTATTACATAAAACCGTAATAAATCGCTCCAACTGTTTGTGAGAAGATGTTTATTGCAGCGCCCCCCTGGCGATTCAAACATTATAACACCTACCTAAGAACCATCTTCAATGAACCGCAAATATTTTATATAAAACTACATATATATTCGGTCACACTGTTTCAGAGATAACACACACACACACACACCCACATTACAAACAACATCTCACATTAAACACCTAAGCTGAGTCCGTTCCGCGCTCATCCTTACATACGGCTACTTAATTTAATTAAATTATCTATTAAAAAGAGTATGTGAAAACATTTACTATTAATATTATGAAAGGACTTAATAACTTAAGAAGATTGTAACGCATTAAACAATATTAAACATAGAAGATACTATTATGTTACGAGTATGTCTCAAGAGATAAATAAGTTATTTATCTAAATACAATAGAATACAAGGTTAGCGTCTCCAGAGCGCAAGCTTTGTCGCGTATTTATAGTTCGCCCGTCCTACTCTTGACTTGTATCCGGTCCACTTGTTTCTACTTCAAGAGTTCAATTCAAATTCCAGTTTCTTTTGCTGCAAGATATAATCTTTTAAAGTCTCAGATTTACATTATTAAATAAACAGTAATTTAAATGAATACAGCGTTCTTCAAATAAAAAGGAACATAACATAATTTAAAATAATTAAATTTTATTGAATTTCATTGAACATTCTCACATTATTACATAATATTATAGTATATACGCCGAACCATTTCTTAAAAACACCATGAACAGTAATATGTACAGAAACTATGAATAACTATATAACGTCCTCCGTCTGGCTCGCGACCACTATCATGTCAAAGACGAACCGCCAAATATCTAATGATGTGTTCCGGTTCGATGGCATGTAAGCCAGATTTTCCCCTTTCCCACCCATCCTTTCCCCAAAATGTGGTGGTTCTGATAGTGGACTACTACATTGTCCCCCCTTCCATCAGTATCCTCTAGGTTGGCAACGCATCTACAACATCTCCGGTGTTGTAGATGTCTATGGGCGAAGGTAACCACTTACCATCAGGTGGTCCTTCTGCTCGTTTGCCCTCCGTTATCAATAAAAAAAAAAAAAAAACCAGCAGTATAAATATTATAACCAGCATTATAATTTTAAATGAGTCCCTGGCTATGCTGGCGCAACTGTGGTGGCGACTTACGTTTGCCACTGTAGTATGCCACGCCGAGATGACCGCGTAATAAGTATTACGCGAATTATTAATGAAGTCATTAACCACTATAATATATGCTAGCTCCAAAATCTCACTAAAATAAACATGATTTTTTCTAAATTAGAACTTTCTTGTTTAGACAGAAGTATTTTATGAAATATGATAATAATGAAAATTAAAATGGGAGTTCAAAATTTACATAAACGTAGGTACTAGTTTGGATAACACTAACGATTGTATGACGAATCACATAACTTCGCTAATAAAATTCTCCGTTCCTATGTTTTGAATAATTATAAGGTTTTTAACATGGCGTCCCTCGCTTCTCTTGTTTTTATTTTACCCGCTCACCGCAAACGCAAGATGCGCCGCTTTAGCATGATCAAGGAGTAAATAGCGACTGTGCAAGTTTAACGTCAAATAAGAAAAAACAAATGACGCTGTCGTAGCGCAATTGAAAAGTACCTGGCTACATACCGCTGCGCTCTGATTTTTCGATTTATTTCCATTTGAATAAATAATTTAATTAAAAAATAATACTGTACTACGTAACTTATCTAATTAGAAAAAATGCTTGTAAAATAGCTTTAGCAATAAGATATGGACTTGAGCAAAAGTTGTAGATGCGGACGACAGGTACATAGGTATTCGATATTTTTTGATACAAGCACAAGATAAAATAAGAATCGTCAAATATATATAATTAATCGACACAATATATAGGTTAGATACATTATTACCCATCCTGAACCATACTTTACTATTACCTCAAGAATGAGATTAAGAAACTCTTAGGTGTCGTCTTCTCTATTTTATATTTATCTATCTACCGAAGTATGTAAGAAAATCTTGCAACGCTGTTTTGACCCCCTTTGAGCCATCCGATTTATTCAAAGATTTGTACCGGTGTCCAGATAATGTTCTTACCAGGACAACCAGACTAATCAGATTTTTTAAATTGTTTATTATTTTATAAAATTACTTTATGCCCGCTATCTATACATATATATTAGTACGTTAATGAATAAACACATCTTGTAGTAAAAGTTATACGGAATGTGAAATTTTGGCATAAATAAGTTTTTTTACCAGAAGTGGAGAAAATTTATTTATTAAGATAGCTGCATACGTTCTTATGTCTTAAAAAATCTTTATATTATATAAGTACATTAATTAGTTAAATCTTTGTCTTCTTTGTCATCTTAAATTGGAGCGGAAAGCAGCGAATAGAGTGTCTTGACGCTAAGTTCTCTCTGGATAAAGTGTGAATTTTAAAAAAAACAACTTAAATATAAAGCAAAAAAGCACTGAAATCATGAAATTGTATATCAATCAAAGTCACTAATTATGGGACCAGTTAAATTAATAAATTACCTACGTTAAATAATAAATTACACGCATTAGTAATTTAGGTTTAAATTACATTATTTACATAATTGCGGTTATGTTTGAACCGCAATATGTTATATTTGCATAAGAATGATGTGAACTATTATACTTTTGAACTACTTTTACTCGCTATTTTATTATTTAATGTATATGGAGGTAGTGTTTTGGCAATATCATTGCAGGATGAGCAAGTGTCTGCGTGTTTACGGTATTGCCACAAGCCGGATGCGCGCAGGCTGATATATAAGCTGATATCCGCCGCCACAAACCGTACTCCTCAAATAAATGACTCTCAATGCAGTGTGTAATGTACTGCATTCTGAAATATTTCAAAGATACGTAAACTATAATGTAACACACAGCTGTTGTGACGAAGTTTCTTTCATTTACTTTCACATTTCAACTATCTTGAAACTGAAAGATATTATTTTATAAGGGACGGAAAACAATACATTGAATAAAATCTGTACTGACCTTTTGATACGAAATTTTACATTAATTTCAGTTTTCATAATCTCTATACAAAACCAAAGTATATATTATATATATAGTAAAAACATCACAAAAGTCAAGGAGCAGTAAATGAATGTAATAAAAGTTCAAGGAATTGAAAACATTACATGGAAATTTCCATTTCAACTATATACACGTGCAAACAAGAAGATGATTTGAATGTACAATATTTCATACACAAGGGATATTTCAGATAGAGTATTTTTTATTAGTCTACATAAATAAAAGAGATATATCCCATGTATAAAATGATTTTGCAATACTTTATATTATGCACATGGAAATTATCTATTGTTTTTTTTTTTTATTTTTATCTCACTTGCTTTACAATGAACAAAATGATTGTAGTGTAATCTTAATCTAAGCAACCTAAATATATGCTTATATATCCATATGTACGTTTGACAGAACTTGGCAGATAATCCGATTGTGCCTTAGGCCTTAATGCCGTTTATCAAGTTACGATTGCTTCCTAAAACGATTGGCTCACAAACTGTCTTCAAAGTTCCATCTAGGAAGATGTTATATATATATATATAATACATATGTAAGTAAATATTAAGAACACCTATTAAACTTTATGTTCATTTCTGTACGTTTTATTCAAACTGTTATGTAACTGCTATAACCTAATAATTTGTTATTTAGATATGTTAAGACAGGTATAAAATATAAATATTGATAATTGTGTGTTCTACTTTTTTATCTGGATGTTCGAAAATACAAGAAAAAATGTATATATTCATTTTTAAGAAAATAAATTTAAGAGACAATATTAAAAAGAAATAATTAATCAAAAAACAGCTTTCTGTTACAACAGAACTATGAGAACAAACAACTGATTAGTGCGTTCTGCCTCGAGCTTTGAGTTCTTTGGTATTAATTAAAATGTATTATTATATTATTTTTTTTTACATTTTTATTTTTAAGAAGGTGACTATATACAAGGTCCTTCACTTTTCTACTTATAAATAAATACATCACATTAATAGGCCATTAGTTAAATAGGTATTACGAAATTTACGTATATTTTGTTCATGTTTGATCTGGATCTTATGACAGCAAAACAAACGCCAACTGAAGGATAATAAAGACACTCGCGTGCCTGCAAACCCCAAGTAGCCATAAATGTGCTCCCGAGCACCCATAGTTACCGAGCTTTACAGGAAGATTTCTTTAACTTTCTCGCAATAGAGTTACATGGGGGCTAGAAAGTCGCATAACGCTTCTTCCCACCCCCCAGATTTTTAACGACAATACCAGTCAACACATTCACGATCCGCTGACCGAGGACCAAAGACGCGGTCTGCCCCATGTTCTTCTTCACAAAACAATTGCTATTACTAACCAGTATGGCTATCAAGCCTCACCAGGCTGGGTTCTTATATATATATATATATATATATATATATATAACTTCACGCTGTATCCTGCATATAGCAGGGTAGGCAGGGGGAACTAGAGAACCTAGTGTTAAGACACTCCATTCTCTTTCAACAATTCCGTTCCCCACTTTCCACCGTATTGAGGCATTGCGTGTTGAGTGGCGGAACTAAACGCCGAGCTTTGCCTTGTTACCAAACCCAAGAAATGAAAATACTAAATTTTACATTTCCTGGAGTGGGAATTGAACCCACAACCTGTCGCGTTTACAGTCGGACGCTTGTGCCTCTGCGCCACAAAAGGCGTTCCTATTTAATTTAATTATTATATAAAAAAAAAAGATTTTTTTTCTTATTAATAACTTACTTTATTTAAGACTTTGTTACACTTATATACAACAACAACAACAAATACAAAAACATGAGTATAATTTTGGTATAATGACGACAATTCTTTAGGTGATCTGTTCCAAGCAACTCTTACCATGCAAAAAAACAAAGGACGCAAGGATACTGGCTGGTATATGAATGATTTAAGTGTAATTATTAAATCGTATTAAACTTATTTAAAATTCTTAAATATTTCATTAAATGTTACTATAAGAAATATAGACATATATTTATATAGACGACACTCAAATGCTTAGGCCGAGTCAGACTCAAGTATTACCGTGGAAAGGTATTCTAAAGAATAGCAGCTTTAATAGCTAAAGAGTCACCATGGGTTTAAGGTGCGACTAGTGGTTGAAGGAATGGTTGATATGGAGGAAACGAAACCTCGGATTGAAAGTTCTGGGATGTGAGATTAATAAAGAAGAAAGTGTTAGTGAGTGTAAACATAAAGAAGGAGCTATCATCTCATGATGAGTCTTTTTATTTGAATTCTATATTATAGCACTAAAAATTAAAGAGTATGGAAATACGTTTTGGACTAATTTACTACTCAAAATGTAATTAATTGATGTATAATACAGAAAATTATGTTTTAAAATATCAAATCTATTTTTATCTTATTGAAAAAAGCCATTTTAAGAATTGACAAATTGAAAATGCTGTTGTTAAAGCTAATAATTATTCAAGTATTCACGATTCGTGCTCTCTATCCTAAGACTTCATAATATTAATTACCTAATATGAGAAGAAACCGTTAGCAATCCATGAATTCACGGTGCGAGTGCCGGGCCCATCGTGTTGCAGAGAGAGGAATTTCGAGAGTGCCTGGGACTTACGGCCCATGTGTAGGAGCTTTCGACCTATGGCTAAGGGACCCGATTAAGATGCGCATTAAAATCCCGAATTAAAATTTTAATAATATTTTAAATTCTTTTATATTATTCATATAAATTAAAGTAAATGAGATGTTGTATAATAAATTTCAACATTAGAAGCTAGCGTAATATGAATGCATACGCATACCTTTATCTATATGAAGTTTTTGTAATATTTTTAAGAGTAAATTGATATGTGCAATATCTTTGTAACATACTCGTATTATGTGATTTTTATGATTTTGATTGTGGACATTTAAATTTTGGTAGAGTTCCAAACAGATTTCTTGCCAACGACTCTCCAGCGGATTTATGAACGTGTGCGAACTGGAATTAAACCCCACCCTGAGAATAATGGCAGGACTCGAGCATCTAAAACACATAATTAGGAATATCCTTGTTATAACATACGAGTATATATTTTTTTAATTTATGAGTACCTAGAGTATTGTATTTGTGATTTTATTCTCCTTAATATATGAGTATTTTTTAAATAAAACGCTTGATGAAATATATGGATACCACCATGATTTTCTATTACATATTTGTTGTTACATATACTAAAAAAATAATAATTAAAGAAAAGAGTCGTTAAGACATAAATTATTTAGCAAAATAGTACCTATGTAAAAGCCACATTGTGTATTTTCATGAATTTGCAAAAACTTATCATCTCTTCTTAACCTGCATTCCTCAATTCAAACATAAATTCCAAGTGTGGAATTTCCTTACTTTCTTGTCCTGCGCCAAATATTAAATTCCCTCGTCGATATATTAATATTCACACAGGCGCGCTCATAATTTCTCTTGCGGTCGAGAATATTTTTTCTCCCAAAGTTATTCGAGGAATCACATAAAAATCTTAATAGGTATTCTTTGTAGTATATGATACTTGAATTTTTAATATACATTTTTTTTAAATAATACTATTTTTGAATTTTAATCTTTTTTTACCGAATCTTAATTAGCTTTTGCCAGTAATACATTGATTATTTTAAATGATTTCGTAGTAAAACCTTTGGCATTTTGTGTAATATTTAGATAAATAAGTTATATAGAAGCTAAAGTTAAGCGCAATGGCCTATTTAAGAAAAATCTTTACCATCCATTTATATAAAAATGTTAAAGCAACAGCTAATATATA